>PVIR01020776.1:0-30209 GCA_004026965.1 Petromus typicus | reverse complement strand
CCGGTAACCACATAACAATACTGGGTGTGTGGGTCCCACACCCACACCCAGCAGCAACCAGTACCACATACCACAGTGCCGGGCGTGGTGGCTCACGCCTGTAATCCCAGCACTCGGGAGGCAGAGGCAGGAGGATTGTGATGTGAGTTTGAGGCTGAGCTCAGGGCCAGCCTGAACCACAAAGCGAGACACTGTCTCAAAAAAAACCTAAAAAAAATAAAAAGATGTGTTAGGTGCATATGCCCACTCCACATCAGGAATGTAATCAGTATATCCTGCAGACATGTACCAGTAACAATAAATAAATAAATAAATTTGAAAGAATTTACTGAATCATAAATGTTTTTTAATCTTCAGTAAAATCTATATACTATGAAATGTACCAATCTGTGTACCTGTCCTCTATACCTGTTTTTCTTATTTTTTAAGAAGTACATAGGTTCATTGCTTCACTCTCAACCAGCACTTCCATGTGACAAATTTGACTCTGCCAACGGTGGCCAGGGCTCCACACTCTCACGTGGGTCACTCACAGGGTGACAAAGTACGGGGCAACAGAGGGGATATGAGTTGAAGTTGTAGTGAACTCACCATCCGAGGGACAAGAGAGGCAGCACAAGCAAATGAGGAAGCCTCGAGTGGTCGAGTCGTCGGCCACGAGCTGGTCGTCCTCCTGCGAGCCACAGAGAGCCTGCGGCACGCTGTTTTGAAATGCACTGGCACCTCTCCAGAAGGCCACATTCAAAAAAGCCCGACACCACCGCACACTGGGCAGAGAGGGAGCAACCGACACTCACCCGTGTGGGTGGAGGTATAAAGTGATACAACAAATTTGGGGAAAGTTGTAGCTGTTTCTTTCTTTTTCTTTTTGAGACAGGGTCTCACTTTGTCATTCAGGCTGGCCCTGAGCTCACTATGTAGCCCAGGCGACCCTGAAACTCACAGCAATCTTCCTGCCTCTGCCTCCCAAGTGCTGAGATTATAGGCATGAGCCATCATGCCCCACATGGTTGTATGTGGTTACCTGGGATCGAACCTGGGCCCTTGCACTTATAAGACAGGCGTCAGAACCACTGAGCAAAATCCCCAGCCCCCTAGCTGTTTCTTATAAAATGAATCATACATGTCATACGGCCCAGCAATTCTAGCCCAAGAAAAATGAAAACATATAGTCACAAAAAGACTTATACAAAAATGCTCATAGAAAGTGTGTTCATAACAGCCTCAAACCGGAAACAACCCAGCATCCCCCAGCAGGAGGGAAATGAATGACGACATTGTGGAACCATCACATAAAGAAGACTGTGCCTCTGTGAGAGGACCCGGCTTCCAACAACCACCACAACAAGGATCACTAACAAGGCTTCATGCTGAGGAAAAGAAGCCAGACTCGTGGGGAGAGCACGTCCTGGGTGTTCCCTCTGAATGAAGTCCTGGAGCAGGCAATCTGTAGCAGAAGAGAACTTGAGCCACCTGCTGCAGGCCCTGGGGGTGGACAGGCTGGGAAGACATACGAGGGAACTCCCAGGAGTGCTGGGAAATTCTGGACCTTGGCAGGGCTTAAGTTACACAGCTGTGAGTTTTGTCAGAAGTTTGCAAATACGCTGGACACCTAAGACCTGTGCTTTACATAGCGTGCACCCTCTTTGTGGCTCTGCCTGCCTGGGCTTTCTGCTGCTCTCCATGGGTGTCATCTCCGGGCAGCCAGGCCCCTCACAGGCCACAGCCTCAGAGTCACCAGTATCTCTTAAGTGGTTCCGGAGAGTTCTCTGGCTCTATGTCAGCACCGCTGTCCAGCAGCGAGGACGACCTCCTCCAAAGTGCTTTGCTTTTTCCTCTTGCAGGCTCCGGCTGGCCCCTTTGATGACCATGGTGAAGGCAGAAGGTGCCTCTATGGTGGGCCCTGACTGTTCCTTTCAATTTTTAGTACAGGTTTGCAGTACCTAATGACTACATTTTCCGTGGGGAGTTGTTATATGTTTCACATCTTCATTCTTTTTTTGCCTCTCCCCTTTTTCCCTACTCCTTCCAACTCATATTTTTTACAAAAGCTCCACTTTCATTTTTTTCTTCAATTATTTGATTCCCACCCCTTCCCCTCTCCCTCCTCCTCCCTCTATCCATTTGAAAAAGATCTCCCTACTTCCTATTTTTATTTTACTTTACTCTTTATATTTTTTGTTTCTCATATTAAAGAAACTATGCAATATTTCAAATTCTGCATTTGATTTATTTAATATTATAATCTCAAAGTACATCCATTTACCTATAAATTTCTCACATTTAGCCTTCTTTATGACAAAGTAGTACTTCACTATGTGTAAATGTCATATTTCTGTATCCATTCATCTGTTAATGTGCCTGTAGGCCATTTCTAGGATTTAGCTATTATAAATTGCACTGCTATAAACATAGGTGTACAGGCCGGGGATTTAGCTCAGTGGTTCCGTTGTCTGCCTGGCAAGCGCAAGGTCCCAAGTTTAATTCCCAGCACCACATATCACAATGCTGGGCGTGGTATCTCAGGCCTATAATCCCAATACTCAGGAGGCAGAGGCAGGAGGATTGCTGTGAGTTCAAGGCCTGGGCTACATAGTGAGTTCAGGGTCACCCTGAACTACAAAGCAAGACCTTGTCTCAAAAAACTAAATAAAAAAAATAGGTGTACGTGTGTCACTCTCATATGTTTTCTTTAACTCTTGGGGGAAGACACCTAGAATGAGGAATAGTTGGGTCAAGTGGGATTTGTATTTTTAGTTTTCTGAGGATTTCCCTCTCCAATTTCCATAGTGACTATACTAGTTTACATTTCCACCAACAATGTAGGAGAGTTCCTTTCCCCCACATCCTTAACAGCATTTGTTATTATTTGATTCCTTAGATAGCTGTTCTTTCTGGAGTAAGATAGTATCTCAATGTTTTAATTTGCATTTCTCTAATTGCCAGCAATGTTGAACATTTTTAAATGTATTTACTGGCTATTTGTATTTCTCAAAAATATCTACTTATTTTGCATGCCAACTTTTTGATTGAGTCTTTGATTGTGAGGAGGTTTAAATTTCTGAGTCTTTATGTTCCCTGAGAATAGTTGGCAAAACTTTGTTCAGATTCTGTAAATTCTCTCTTCACTCTATTGGTTGTTTCCTTCAGTGTACAGAAGCTTTTTAATTTAATATGTTCTATTTTCAGTATTATTTCTTGTGCCACAGAGGTTCTGTTGAGAAAGTCCTTGCCTGTGCCTAGGTGTTCAAGAATTGTACCTATTTTATCTTCCAGTAGACTAAGTATTTCTGTTTTAACACTTAGATTTTTAATCTGTTTTGATTTTAGATTAGCACATGGTGAGATATACGGTCTGGACTCTGCCCATGCCTGCTTGGAATGGTCAGTTTTACTGGAACACTTTGACCCTCCCAGAATAGACCCTCTCTATTCTTGGAGATAGACTAGGCTGCTCCTCTGGGTTGGCGGGTAGATGTGCTATTGGCCTCTTTGTTAATGCACAACAGATGAATAACTTTGATTTCCATAGGGTCAAACTCAGGCAGTGTGGCAGAAGTGCCCAGTATCAGATAAACCGGATGTTGGACAATTAAAGAAAGTCCCACCTTGGCCTCCTCTGAGCCAAAAGCCCAACTGTAAACAAATATTGAATTCCAGGCAGTGATATAGGTGCTGCAATATGGAAGGGAAGGGCACGAACAGCTGCAGCTTCCTTTGAAATGCACCAACCCAATAAGCAGGGGGGTGGGTAGATGGATAATAAAGCTCATAAAATAAAATGTTCACACAGAATTGGGTTAGTGGATACAGTGGTGTTCAGAAAACTAACTTTTACTTGTGCTTGATTTTTTATGAAAAAAAAAGTATGGAGAGGGGCCGGGGATTTAGCTCAGTGGTTCTGGAGCCTGCCTCCCAAACACAAGGTCACAAGTTCGATCCCCAGGACAAAAACAAATAGTACTAAAGGGAAGCAAGTCGATCTGGCTCCAGGGGGGAGAAATATGTTTGAGAGGCCAGGAGGGAGTCAAGGAGGCCGATGTAAAAGAAACCAAGAGTCTGAGAAGCTTGTGCCATCGGGGTGGGGAGCAGGGGCAGCTGGAGGTGCCATTTGTGGGGAGACTCTGGGGCCAGAGACAGAGCGAGTCAGGCCCTCTGTGCAGGGCCGCTGGGACCAGCCTCTCTCTCTCCAGAGCAGCAGAGCTGGAGGGGCACCTGGGCTGGGGGAGCAGAAGGAGGCCTCCTGGGGGGACTATGGAAGGAGCTGCTACACCTCACCTGTCAGCAAGGCCTTGAGTTTTCCTCCTGGGTGACCCGCTGACCAGGTGAGTCAGTGTTAAATCAGGAACCAAACCTCGCGGGGTGACCACAAGGGGAGTGCCCCGTGGCTCTCCTGGGCTCCCCTCCTGACCCCTGGACAGTCAGGACAAACAAAAGGCAAGGCACTTCCAGTCCAGGGAGGACGCGAAGTCCAGAACAAGTGTGAAGAGCTTAGAGAGCCCTCTGTGCTGGGGCCGGAGCCCCCGCTGGCAGGCACTGCCACCCATGGTAAGAGACTGGACTCAGCTCTCCCACTCAGAAAGCCTTCAGCATGGCTTCATTCACCCTGGATAGCTCAGGGTGGGGTTTGCAAGAACAGAGGCAGCCTACAGCGATCTGCTTCCTGCTCCCTCTTGACCCTTTCTGTGACAGCACAGGGAAAGACTCAGGCTGGTCCTGACATAGCTCCAATCTGTCCACCTGCTAACCTCCCCTGTACAAAAAGAGCATGCAGCTCAGCACTGCGAAATAAGGAAATAAACAGCCCAAATCAAAGAAAGACCAGGCTACGTTTGCCAGCCAGAGCGCAACAACACATTTCTGTTTGCTTTCACTGAGACTTTGGAGAAAGTTTTTCACCTCTCTGGCAGGGGCTCAGGCAAACCTCCTCAGAACCCAGACGGGGGATCAGAGTGTGGTTAAAGAGGTTAATGATACAAAAGGGAGTAAAAGAGCACCTGGCATAGGGGCCGGGGAGTTAGCTCAGTGGTTCCGGCGCCTGTCTCGCAGGCGCAAGGACCCGGGTTCGATTCCCTGGTAACCACATAACGGTGCTGGGTGTGGAGACCCACACCCAGCAGCAACCAGTACCACATCCACAGTGCCGGGCGTGGTGGCTCGCGCCTGTGGTCCCAGCGCTCGGGAGGCAGAGGCAGGAGGATTGTGATGTGAGTTTGGGGCTGAGCTGAGGGCCAGCCTGAACCACAAAGTGAGACCCTGTCTCCAAAAAAAAACCTAAAAAAAAAAAAAAAAAAGAGCACCTGGCATATAGCACATGCCCGCTGGGCCTGATTGTTACCATCTTGGTCATCACAGTGGCCCTGTTGCCACTTTCTATTTGCAGAAAGCAATGCTACTTTTTCACTTTGAGGAGCGAGACACCATTTCCTGGTAGAGGCAGAAAAGGAAACTTAAGTTTCAGATGTTATTTGATTTGCCCCAGTGTGTGCCAGGTGAGTAATAATCCCAGGACTCAGGAGATGAGGCAAAATGCAAAGGCAGATGTAGCAGATAGGCGAGGGTGGCACAGAAAGAGCAAGGATTTGGCAGACACTGGCTGAATGGTGAGAGTGCAAGCTTCTGCATCACAGAGACCCGAGTTCAAATCCTGACTCTTGTCCTGGTAACTGTGACCTGGCACAGGCACAAGGCACTGGGCCTTGCTGTGGCTCCATCTCTTCATCGGTGCCCTGGAGGCCATATAACAAACACACAGGCTCAAGGCTTAGCCCAGTGGTAATGAGAACTCTGTCTCCCCGCAGAGGTGTGAGTCCTGGAAGTCCCGGGCTGCTCTGGCTGCTCTCTGCCCTATCCAAGGCACCCAGTTCTGTGTCACAGAGGGGTGCACCAGCCCCCCACTGGCCGACTGCATCTCCATCCCGCCAGTCCCAACTTTTCAAAGAAACTGAGCGAGTCCGAGGAGAAATACTGAGGGTGGAGCCCCAGCCCACACACCCCTCATCCGGGGCTCAGGCCACAAGAGCCAGACACACCCCCCAACCCCCCCCACCCCTGGTCCCGGGAACTGGAGAGGTTGTGGGGCTGCCCTGAGGGTCTGTCCCCAACAAAGGCTCTCAGGAAGGAGATCAGGCACCCCTCAATGGAGGCTCCAAAGCTGGGGACTCCTTTACCACACAGGCCAGTCCAGGAGTGCCCCATTCAGTAGGAACCCCACACGCATGGTGGCCACACACTGCTTCTGAGGACGGTGACCACACCTGGGGACAGTTCTTATAGCCCTGGACTTCCAAAGCTGTCCAGTTCCTTTCCATTCGCAAATGTGCACAGCAATAGCAGTAAGAGCAGCAGAGAGGACAGACTTGTCCCCACACGGGCCCCGTTCTGTGTCAACTCCAGGCTGCAGTCACACAGCTGAACTCAACGTGGCCTGGGACAGGGCCACCCTCAGTGGGGTGGTCTCGGGGCTCACAGCTGAGTCAGTGCCAAGCACAGCCAGGCCAACTCCAAGGCCTAAATTCTCCTCCACCCCAGGTTATCACACAGAGAGTTGAGGACATGTGCCCAAGGCCACACAGCATTGGGGGGACCACCTGCCAATGTATCCAGGTGCCGCCACCTGTGCTCTCCACTGGGCCCTGAGGCGGCAGCAGGAGGTGGTCAGGGAGAGGAAGGAGACAGAGGGAAAGATGCCCAAGAAGAGATGGAGAGGGGATGACGGGACCCTGACAGACAGGGGGGGAGAGAAAGAGAGAAGAGGGTCGCAGGCGAGAGACAGAGCATGCCCACCTCTCAGGCCCCCACGTGTTCGCCTGTGTGTTACCGTGGGACACACTTGCCTAGGGGTCCTGCCCTGTCTGCCCTGATAACTAGCCCTATGTCCGCTTCCCTGAGACACTGCCCCCCGGCTTGCCGCATGTCACTCCTTTGGGCTGCTGGCAGTGCACCTCTACTCCTCGCTAACCTCCAGGAAACCATCTGTGCTGCCCAGTGCGTGGAAATCCTAGCACCGGCCACTGCCCGTGAGCACCCCTGAAATCACTCACTGCACCTGTGCACCCCCAAGGCCAGGAGCCCAGTCCTTGTCCCCCACTCAGAGCTAGAACAGAGCCCGGCTCACCCATTGTTTGTTTGCATTGAATTTAATCTATTCCTGTCCTACAAAAGAGGGATTATGCCTGGAGTTTCCAGAACTGATTTCTTCCTTTCTGTCCCTGGGGTTCCGGGACTTACATGACTGCGCCTTTGTGGCTGCTATCAGCGAGGCCATCGCAACACTTCTCCGGAATGGGGAGGCGGAGGATGAAGTTAGACACAGGCAGGAGCTGCAGCTCAGACCTGGGGAGGAGGGAGGCTTCCTCCCCTCCCCTATCTATGCCCAGCCTCTCCCGACTTGTTTTCAAGTCAATGAGTGCTAATATTTGCCAGTCCAAAAAAACTTAGCTTCATGGTACTATTCAGTGTAAAATTGCTTAAATTCTGAAAAGCACCAAGAAGGTAGTAAAAGTCACCTGGATGATCCCATCAAAAAAACAAGCATTGTTACTTTGTGTGCGTTTGCTTCCCAAATGATTTCTAAACTAAAAAAAAAGTATTAAAACGTAGAGAGAAGAGATATAACCTTTACATTACACTGTTCTGGCTTCCGGGTTGCCCAGGTTTATTTAATAATCCCCCATTGCTGGACATTGAAGCTGGTCCCTCTGTGGAGCTAGGAGGCTGTTAGGTGCTGCTGCAGTACACATCTGAACAGCTCTTTCCCCAAACCCCTGCGCCTCTCCGTAGGCCCAGCCCATCCCCAGGCAGTGACTGCCCAGCAGTAAGCGGGGGTGAGCAAAGCCAGCTCAGCCAGCCACATTCCACAGCACAGCACCCTTACTTGGGAGGTGGGGACACAGCCCAGAGATAAGAACTGACTCATCCAAAATCAATCCCAAGGAGTGGGAACATCAAGTCACCTGGAGGTTTTCTCCACACTCCACTCTTTCTTCAGGATCAGAAGAGGGATTCCATAATCTTTAACAGGGACCCTGTGGGAGGCTGCATGGTCCTAGTGGCCCCATTGCTCACAGCAGGCATTGCTAATCAATTACCACACCCTCTTCTGCACAGACAAGACTCCGGGGAACTTCAACAGTCATTCCCAGGCAAGTAGAACTGCCACAAGAGTGATATGTTTCTGCTGTGCTAGTGCAGCCTCTTTGGGCCACAAAGAGCCTCTACACATGGAGCATTTGAGCCTGTTGAGAGGCAGCCTGAGTTCTTGCTTTCCTTCTTTCTTTTGAGCCAGCGACAGTTGGCAAATCCTCCTGATTTCCATCTGTCTGACCCTGCCATGCCCTCAGCAGCTCTCTCTGGCTTCCTACACAGTCAGTCTCCCCAGGAAAGGACATTCCCTCATCTCTGCTGGGCCAGAGAGACAGAGCACAGTGAGGCACAGCTGCGGCCACACCCTAGGCCCTGCTTTAGGGACGAAGGACCTTGAGTAGATGACCAACCTCCTTCTATAGCCTACCTCATCTGGGAAATGGGTGATGACTCCCATATTTTCTCCTCTGTGGGCCTCATGTAGTGATCTACAGAAGGGCTTGATCTTTTCCATTCTGCCTGCTTGTGAGGTCTGAGTACACAGCTTTGATTTTTTTTTCCCTGATACTGGAGATCAAACTCAAAGCAGACATAGTACCACTAAACTCAAACCTGCAAGGCAGACATAGTGTCATTAAGCTAACTCTCTCCTGGCCCCGAGCTTTGAACATTGACCTATCTCCTCACAACCCCAGCTTCCATGGCCAGCAGTTGTTCCCATTCTCTAGACAAGGAAATCCTCTAAGCTGACCTGGCTGGCACCTAGTGGAGGTACTCAGTGCCCCACCCCAGGGGAGCAGAAGACAGGGTCCAGGATGAAACCTGGAAAAACACAATAAAGATCCTGGAACTGGGAGAGATGGAGCCTGATCTAAAGGTCACCAGCAGACTGAGGGAGCTGAGACACAGAGGGAAGGTGCGGACTCCACGTGTGCAGGCTACAGATGCCAGAGATGTACACATGAGCACCCTCTGAGCCGGACGGTGGGCCAGTGCCAGGCACAGGAAGCACACAGGCTCGGCCGTGGCACCAGGCCCATGCGCCCCACAGAAGAGCATTGTCTGTGGGCAGCAGGCATGGCCAGCCAGGGAGCTGTGGTGGGGGCCGGTGCCTCTCTGGAGATGCGCCCAAGACGTGAGCAGGGTCCTTCCGGGGAGTCCGCCACACCGGAGCATCCGCATTTGCAGTCAAGGCTGGATGATGAAAGCTCTTTGCCTTCTTCCTCTTGGCAACTCTAGGTGTAAGAGACCAGCCAGGCCACGTCACATGACCTCAGGATGCTCACAGGCCCAGCAGAGCAAGATGGTGCCACACGGGCCGAACAGGCCCTGAGCACAGCTCTACACACCCGGGCTGAAATCCAGCACCAGGCACGGACCCTGGAGTGTGCCAGGACCATGTCAGTAGCAACTCTGGTCCAGTGCTGTGCTGGGGTCGTGAGGAAAGGGTGGCAGGGGTTAGGAGCATGTGGTGTGCACCAGATGACCCACTGGAGTCCCCGCTCTGCCACCTGGCTGTGTGGCCTTGAGAAAGTCTTGGCTTTTCTGAGCCTCGGATGCTGAAGCCAGGCATGACCCCCTCCTGGGTGCCTGTGAGGTGTGGTAAGCAAAGCCTCTGCCCCAGCAGGTGACTGGGCGATTGTCCCTCGGCTCATGGACTTACTTGGCTCACACGTGTCTCCTTCCCCACATGCTCACTGCACGAGCCGTGTCCTTCACTGAGGAGTGAAAGGATATGAGCCCGAGCCCCGTCCCAGGCAGCCCTGCCCCTGCGTGTGCCCCGGCAGCTGCCCAGGGACACACACAAGTGACAGAAATGGGAGCCAAGTCTGTTCTCTTGAGGGAGTAAGGAATGGGGACGTCTCTCCTTGGACGCATGTAGGAATAAGGGGTTAGCCCGGCTATTCCTACCTTTAACTCAAGTAAATATCTGGACCGAGCTATTATCGCAGCCTCTGCACAGAACCCGGCATTCATTAGCCCTCTCAGTGATGATCACCACAACTACATAGGGTGGCTGAGCATTTCCTCTGCGCAGGGACCATGATTCCCTGAGCACACGGTGTTCCTCTAAGAACTCCAGGAGAGGTACTGACAAAATGCCCATTTCACAGACAAGAACACTGAGGTGCAGAGAGGCTAAGGAAAGAGCCCAAGTCACACAGCATGGAAATGGTGGAGGCACGACTGGAACCCAGTCTGTCTTGGGTACTGAAGTCAGGGTTGTGCTTCAAATCCTGACTCTGCTGTTGACTGACCTGGAAGAGTCAGGATTGCTGTAAGACCTGCATGGGACAAGGCCCCACCAACATACAAACACAAAGCCTGGAGTGGCACCGGCGTGATGGAGACACTGGTTCATCATCTGTTCCTCAGACTCACTGTTGTCTCATAGGAAGGATTGCAATACGCAGGAAGCCAGGCAAGGCTATCCCTGCGCCCGGGCCAGCTGCCCTGCCACACGCCCCAGTGCCTTACCCGCCCCTCCCCCCAGCCCAGACCCTCCTTCTCCAAACCTCAGGAAGCTGGAGTCCTGAGCTGCCTCCGGGAAGGGCTCTGGTTCACCAAGAGCTACAAATATTTACCTTGGAGACCTGAGCCCAGCCCAAGGCCCTGACCCACCTGCGCAAGGCGGCTGCCCACATATAAGGCCAGGTCTCCAGACCTACTGCCCAGCAGTCAGCAGCGGCCCTGGGACACCACCGTGTGCAGGTAGAAGTGTAGGGTGTGCCGCGGACTGCTCGCGGCGCAGGGCCAGGGAGCACTGAAGTCAGGAATGGACGGAGTCGGCGATGGCAAACAACAGGGTGGGGCTGAGGGCCTCAGCTTCCAGTGAAACTCTGCTGGGGACATCCACTGGGGACAGCTTAGGAACTTGGGGGTCAGGTCACACCCCTCAGCTAGGACCCCAAGGGTCAAAGCCAGGGACAGAGAGATGCCAGCTCCCTCTCCTGAAGAGCAGGTGATAAAGGGCACAGCTGGTCAAGCTGTTTCCAGACCTCAGTCCATTGACACCGACTCCCTGCATATACTGACTGAGTGTGCGTGGCCTGTGCTGGGCTGACAACGAGGACAGACAGCAGCAAAGGACACAGGCCTGCAAGGCTCCCCAATGTGACCACCTTGAGGTGTGCTGTGCTCAGACAGGTCAGGGACATAATGGCAAAGGTTAATCAGAAAAGATAGCCTGGGACCCAGGATTCAGCTCAGTGACTTTGGCATCTGCCTGGCAAGTGTAAAGTCCCGAGTTTGATCCCCAATAACCACACACCACAATTCCAGGCATGGTAGCTCAGGCCTGTAATCCCAACACTAGGGAGGCAGAGGCAGGAGGACTGCTGTGAGCTCAAGGCTAGCCTGGGCTATAAAGTGAGACCTTGTCTCACAAAAAAAGAAAAGACAGCCTTGGAGAGAGGATGTGTTGGCCATTTGAGAAGCTCCAAGGGGGCTGGAGGCCCAGCAAGGGCTGGAGAGCTCCACGGTCCCAAGGATTAATGCTCTATCCGGTACAGGGTGCAGAGGATTCTGGGACCAGGGCCTCCAGACCCTCTCCCGGGAGTGGCCTGCAGGCCCCTCTCCCCACCCTTCTCCCCTGGCTCCAGGAAGCCACCCATCCCAGCCCAAACCCTCACTCCTGCAAGACTGAGCCAACAGGGCGACCCACAATGCCAAGCCCCACGCAAGTCTCCATTCTCCAGCCTCTAGCCCTCCCGGCCTGGCCCGGCAAAGTACCGCTCTGAGTGAGGTCCAGCCGCTGTGGCCACCACTCAGTTAGCTGGGCTCTGTGCTCCACCCCAGGACCTGCCACTTGCCGTCTGCTGCTCCCGGACACCTGGAAAGATGGCTGGCCCCTGGGCCCTCACCCTCCTCTGTGGTTTGCTGGCAGCCGCCTGGGCTGAAGCCACCCTCAGCCCCTCTGCCGTCCTCAGCCTCGGCCCAGGAGTCATCAAGGAACGTAAGTTTGCATCTTCCTAGGGGTAAGCACCAGAGGCAAGGGAGCAGGGGAGCAGTCCTCCAAAGGGGGAGGGAGTTCCCATCTCTGGGGTGCCAGGCGTGGCTGATCCCAGGACCCTGAGAGGACAAGGGAATATGAGTTGTAAAGCTTTGGGTGTCTGTGATCTCAAGAGTCCATGATACCAAAATCCTTCCTACTTAAACTCTGTGATTTCAACAAAGCATTATTCAGGGCTAGTGGCCAACAGGAGGGGCATGTGATATGACCACCTCTGCTCTGCCTGTGCCAGAAACTCCACCATCAGAGTTTGTGTGAGCTGGAGTGTGAGGCCAGCAGTCCCCCGTGCCCAGAGTGCTGTGTCCAGGGATCCCACACACAACTTTGTCCCTCCCAGCTCTGTGACCCTGGGCAAGTCCCTGAGCCTCAGCTTCCTGTCTGGAGACAGACCAAAGGCCTCTGTGGCCTCGTGGTTGCAGGCAGGGGGAGAGGAACCTGCCCAAGCCTGCTGAGCCCCACAGTGGCTTCCCATTGGCCCACTCTCCAGGGAGCTGAGTCATGTCGATGTCGGGCAGGGGCCGTCTCGTGCTCTGTACGATGTGTAGTCACATTCAGCCAGTATGACAATCAGAAATGTCTCTACACATGGCGACACGTGTCTACACTCTGGCTGGGTAGCCTTTGTCCCCTGAGAGGGGAAGGCCAACAGCTCTGCTGGGCTTCCTGAAGGACTCTGAGGACAGATGTGTGTTCCAAGGCCAAGGCTGGGCCAAAGGATGGATCCCAAGGACAAGTGAAGCAGAGAGCTCTGGGAGACAGCAGGGAGGCAGAGATGCCCGGGACCCACGCTGTGACTCCCACACAAGGACACTGAGCCGGAAGGAGCTTGTGCCTGTCCAAGCCAATGACACTGTGGTCACAGCCAGGCAACGTATGGGTTAGGGCCAGTCATGCGACACAAGCCACAACCCAACCCAGTGATTCTGTTCCATATAAAGAGTTATTAGGGGACAAAGAAATGGGACACTGGGTAAGAGGGAAAAGGACAACTCTAAAGGACACTCCAGGGATAAAGGGGATCCAAATCCAATTCAGAGGCAGACAATCTGCGCAGGCATAACTAGAGAAGGTTTGTTTGAAGGTATCACACTAGGAGAGGGAGGACAGAAGGGCCATTCACTGGAACATCCTGGCCAGAGCTGTTCTATAGTGGGCAGGTCAAGGTGATGGCACACAGCACCTTCCATTGAGTCTGTGGCTCCCAGGGAACTGCCCAGAGGAAGGGGTGCTGATGACTCACTAGAAGCCATTGTGGGACCTGCCTGGAGGCTGGCCAGGCCCACCGTGCTCGCCTGCTGCCTGTCGGTGCGGCTAGTGTACAGCCTAGCACCAAAGTGACAGCACAGGAGCCTGGCAATAGGAGTGTCAGGACTTCCACCCCCATGTTCCTCCAGAGCCTCTATTGGCAAGGCTCACATCGCATCAACTGGCAAAAAAGACATATTTAAAGGGCCCAGCTCCTCAATCACAGAGCAGGCGAATGGCTACACAGCAGTAACTCAAATGGCTGAAACAAAGGGAAAATGAGCTGAGTCACCCTGCTTAAAGAGTGCTGGAGCTGGGACTTTATACACCCACCACATGGGCCTGGTGCTGGTAGTCTAGTAAGGACCAATCCGGGCCCGACTCATAAGCCCTCCTCCTGCCTCTATCTTTCTCAGCCCAGCACCTGAGGCTCAGGATGACAGGTCCTAGGCTGTGGGTTCCACTGAAGTGTTAGCAAGTAAGCTTCACTGGGAAAGTGATCCCAACAGAGCCTTGGTGTCCCTGCCTCTCAGCTCTGGAAAGCTTTGGCATTGGTTCACGGGAGGACTCTTGCTTCCCTCTTCATGTAAAAGTGAGCCACCTGGGCCACCGTACTCAAGGCCACATCTACACAATAGAGATGGAAGGAGGGTAGATTGTACCTTTGGCTGATGTCAGGTGTGGAGTGTCCCCCTTTTGGAGAACCCACACACCAAGCCACCCTCCTTGTGCCCCTTACTGGCCCCTAATCATTTCTGGATCTGCTCCTAGAGCTGACCCAGAAGCTGGAGGATCACAATGCCACCACCATCCTGCAGCAGCTGCCGCTGCTCAACGCAATGCAGGAGAAAACAGCGAGAGACATCCCACTGCTTAGCAGTGTCATAAACAAGATACTGAAATCCATCATCTGGTGAGTGGGGCAGGGAAACACCGGGCTGGTTCCTTCCCCTCACCCCGCCCAACACACTGTGTGTGCTCACTTGTCAGTCAACAAACATCAGTCCGCATCAGCTCTGGGACTGGCCACAATGGTCACAGACTAAATCCATCTCTGGAAACACTTGCAGAGCAGTGAACAGTGCCCATAAGACAGTGACACAGGACAGAGGAAGGTGGCCTGGAATAAAAGAGGGAGGGAAGGATCAAGGCCACGATTCTCAGTGGAGGGGACCCTTGGGCCAGAGATACAAAGAAAACGTCATTACAGGAGGAAGGACCAACTGAGCAAAATACAGGAGGGCGAGAGTCTGTCAGAACAGCCGGAACTCAGACCCCACAGCCAGGAGAGGTCGGCAGGGCCTAAAGAGTCAGCCCAAGAGTCGCCTCCCAAAAGCCAGGGGATTGAGATGGTGTTGCGACCTGGGCTGGTGAGGGCGGAGCAGGGCCATGCTGGGGAGGAGTCAGTGCTCGGGTGTTACAGTCCAGCTGCTGGAGGAAGAGGGGGAGACAGGAAAGATGGTGTGGGAGTGGGCTTGGGGACAGCTCTCAGGCGAACATGAAGCCTGACTCTCATCTCTTGCAAATGCCATCCAGGCTGAAGGTCACCTCTGCGAGCATCCTCCAGCTGCAGGTCCTGCCCTCAGCATACTACCAGGAGATGACGGTCAAGATCCCCTTGAACATGGTGGCCGGACTCAACACGTGAGTGTCCCCTCAGTCAGGCACAGTGGGCCTGATGCATTCATCTACTCCTTCCCCTCACCACCGTGAAGATTCTGGAAAAACCAAGTCCCAAGCAAAGAGAAGAGCAAGTACAAAGCCCTGAGGCCAGATTGTGCTGAGACTTGTGAGCCAATCATGGACGTGGTTTTGACTATGACACAGGTGGGGCCATGGGGGACATGAGCAGAAGACGGCACGGCAAGGCTTAGCCTGTGTAAAGGGTCTGTGTGGTCATAGTGGGGCAAGCAGACCACACAGGGGCAGAGCAGCGGCAGGGAGGTGTCCAGAGGTACTGTGACAGCTGAGGCCAGGATTTCCAGCAGGGAGGTGGAAAGAAAGGGTCGGGATCTGGGTGTGTTTGGAGGCAGGTTTCCTGGTGAATAAATATGGGGGGGAGTCACCCCAATTGACTGCAAGTTTTGTGCCTGCACAACGCCAGCATGAAAGGGCCAGCAGCCAGGCCAGGAAGGCAAGCAAGGAGCTGGTGGGGACCATCTGGAATTCAGCACGGCACATGCTAAGCTGGGGAGCTGGGGGCTGTCACATGGGGGAAGGAGTGACATCAGGACAGCCGGGATGAAGAACCCTGGGGTGAGGGTGACCGGCAGAGGAGCTGCCCCGGAAGTGAGGGCGCCAGGGGACAGATGCACAGCAGGCCTGCGCACCGCACGCTCAGCCCACACTCACTGTGCTGTGGTGCCGCCGCAGGCCGGTGGTCAAGACCATCGTGGAGTTCCACATGGAGTCTGAGGCCCACGCCGTGGTCAGAGTGGAGAGGAGCCAGAGCAGCCTGGGCCGCCTCGTCCTCAGTGAGTGCTCCAGCAGCAGCAGCAGCCTGCGCATCCGCCTGCTGCACAGGTGAGGCAGGGCCCATCCGGGGCCCTGTTCATGTCACAGGGGCGCAGAGTAAGGCCTGGGGCAGGACGGACTTAGCCCTCCTCATTCTTGAGGTGGGCTCTTCCTTGGTGCCTGGAACAACCCCCAGCCTTCACTGTACAGTACTACTATCTAACACACATCCATTTTGCTTAGCATCTGGGTGATGCAGGGCAGGTCACCTCCCTGTGTCTCACCTTCTTCATCTGCAAGTCCAGGTGACCACACCTTCCAGGCAGCAGTGGAAGACTCAAGCCAGCATCAGTCTGGCAGGGACCAAACCCTGGTTCCAAGGCTAGGGTTCAAAAACTCCTCAGTAGGGCAGGAGGATGGAGAGAAAGACAATCTCCCTTCATCTCAGTGCCTGCAGCGATCTCCAGTGGCAATACCCTGGCTCCACTCCCTGAGAACGATGCCAGGGTCTGTGGATGGTGTGGGTCCCCTCCCCTCTCTCCAGCCTCATCTACCAGTTGCATGTCCTCGGGCAAGTTCCCCCCTCCCTTCTCTCTAATCCCCCCCACTCTCCTCTCCCAAAGGCTCTCCTTCTTGGTCAACTCTTTAGCAAAAAAAGTCATGAACCTCCTTGTGCCAGCCCTGCCCAAACTGGTGAAAACTGAGGTGAGTGGACTGGGCATCTCTGGCTTGTGGGAACTGCTCCTCCTGCGGGGATATAGTGGAACTGCAGGTTGCTGAGGAGGGCTTCTCAGTGGACCCACCATGAATAATGTATTCTTCAAAACTAACTTTACCTTGGGTCATTGACCAGCCTGCCAAGTCAGTCAGCAGGCCTTGACCAGTGAAGCACTGGTACATCTTAACAATTGTGTCTGGAGAGACTGAGGGGAGGAAGCCCTGATTTATAGCTTTTGCTGAGTTCCTTGGTGTAAATCCTCCCTCCAGGGCCAACCTTAGACTAGCAGTGTGATGACAGTGGCCAGAGCAGGGGAGAGCCAGGCGGCAGCAGCCTATACTACAGTATTCCCACCAAGCAGTTACAACAGATGTAGCATCTAGGACAACAGATCACAGAGGAACAGAGGAAAATATTTAGGAAGCAGAGAATTTAAGTTTTTAGTAAATGTATGTTTAATATTAGTTGTTTGTTGTAAGTTTTTACAATTTAATTTTTAAGAATCTATAGGTTTAAGCCAGGCATGGTGGCCCTTGCCTGCACTCCCAGCACTCGGGAGGCAGAGGCAGGAGAATTGGGACAAGTTCAAGGCCAGCATGGGCTATATAGTGAATTCAAGGCCATCCTGAACTACAAAGCAAGACTCTGTCTCAAAACACTAAAAAAAAAAAAAGTATAGGGCCGGGGAGTTAGCTCAGTGGTTCCGGTGCCTGTCTTGCAAGTGCAAGAACCCGGGTTTGATCCCCGGTAACCACATACAATACTGGGCATGGAGACTCACCCCAGCAGCAACCAGTACCACATACCACAGTGCCAGGCATGGTGGCTCACGCCTGTAATCCCAGCACTCGGGAGGCAGAGGCAGGAGGATTGCTATGATGTGAGTCTGGCCAGTATGTGGTGAGTCTTGCTGGGCAGGCCAGTATCCGCCTTTAGTCCCAGCACTCTGGGAGTCTGAGGAGGAAGATCCAAAGTGCGAGCTCTGCCTGTGCAATTTAGCAATGTGGCAAGACCTGGTCTCAAAACAAGATATTTTTAAACAGTACTGAGGGTGTAGCTCAATCTCCAGTCGCGCATGCGCACACGGATGGAAAAATATTACTGCACATGCATATAAAGGCAGGAATTTCTTAAGATAAGAAATGGGTCCAGCTGTAAATCTTTCTCAACCTCCAGGAAAATCATATTTCATCCGGCATTCGATTTTAATAAAATATATTTTCCTCTAGAAATGATGGCAAGAAAAGGCCAGAGATTTAGCTCAGTGATTCTGGCTCCATCCTCAAAAGTGCACAGTCCGGAGTTCAGTCGTGGGCACCAAAAAAATTCCATTTATCATTTTGGTTTCCCAGCATGAGTCTCTGCGCTGGATACAGCAGTGACATGAATAGTTCTTTGGCTTCAAGCAAAGACACACTGCACTCGTGAGATGATAACAGGTTGGCAGGAGCCCTATCATGTAAATCTGTGTGTCTCCAGCACTGGCTGTATCCCAGAACTGTCCGAAGGCTTTTAAAATCTGTGATGATGGGGCCTTCCCCAAATTTGGAGGCAACTAATCTGCAATTGGTCTAGTGGGGCCCTCCTATCCTGGGCACCTCGAATGTGCAGCCAGAACTGAGACTGACTGATAGGAGCAAAGCACAGGGGCACAGTACAAAAAATTACAGTGGATGCAGTGGCACCTTCCTGCGAGCAGACAGGGACCTTGGCAGTGCCTGCTGGCTATGTCAGAGCAGTTCCTCCAGCCTGTCTTTGTCTGGGTTAGGAAAGCAAAGAACACAGCAATGCCAAGAGTCTCAGCAGGTCTGGGGCACAGTGGGCTCTGAGCACAGGGACGGCTGGGACAGTGGAGCCCGAGTCCTGAACTCCAGCAACAAGCACCTGGCGGCCGGGCCACAGGCAAGGGACTCTGGCCAGGTGATGGGTGGGCACCATCCTGCTAACACAGCCCCTCTGCACTGTTGCAGCTGTGTCCTGTGATCGAAGCCGCTTTTGATGACATGTATGCAGACCTCTTGCAGCTGGTGAGGGGTAGGTGCTCGGTCCCACCCCCTTTCTCGGCACCATACATCGAGCTTGTAGGCTCAGGTGATCCTTGCCCAGGACACACAAGTGGACAATGCAACTTGCTGAGCATCTTGTATGTTCAAGATTCCATGTGAGGCCAGCAGGTGGCCAGATTGCAAGTCCAAGTCCAAGTCCAAGTCCCAGCCCATCATCGACTTGCTCCCTGCCTCCAGGATAGTCACCCTGCTTCTTTATCCTTCTTTATTTTCCTTTAAAATGTGGTTTCTCCCCACCCCTCAGGGAGGGTTGATGAAGATTAAAAGTTTACAGGAAAATTTAGGCATATAGCTGGGGCTCTGCCTACAGAGAGAGATGTTTAATACTTCCTGAGTGAGGGGTGCAGGGAGGGTCAGGTGGATATGTGAGTGGGTGGGTGGATGAGGGAAGACACTGTACAGTGACCACAGAATATTAACAGAAAAAGGAGCAAGTGAAGAGACACAGTGTGCCCAAGAGCAAGGTCATTTCTCCCAAAGTGGCGGAGGTGGGAGGACCTGGCCCGGCTGTCTTTACTCACTCGTGCACCATCTCCTCAGTCTTGACACCACAGTCATGGGCCCCTCATGGCGGGATGCTGGGGTGCTAAGGCTCTAAGGCACTGTGTCTTGGTCACAGAGGAAGTTACTGGAAGGGCTAGGCTTGAAACCATTTTCCCAGTTCCGCGTGTGTGTACCTCAGATAGCGCTGTGACTGGCGGCCAGTCCTAGCCCTGACAGGAGACTTGCCACTCTGCCTCTTTATGAGAAGGAACCTGGGCCGGGCGTCGCCCCATAGTCCAGTGCTCATTGAGTATAGGTCAAGACCCTGGCACGCAAACAGACAAGAGATTCAGAGGCCGGACAAGACTAGCCAGAGTCACTGGGCTCAAAACCAAATCTGTGTAGCTCCTGTGTTCCGCGGGGTCAGGGTCCACATCAGAATCCGGATCAGGAGTCCTGACAGGGAAAGGACCCAAGGGCCTAACACTGCCCACCACGTTCCCTAGTCCTCACCTTACTGGCCAGAGACGCCTCTGCCCCCTGGCGGCCAAATGGGGAATTCCGCGGTGAACACAGGAGTCCAGCCGGCTGCACACCTGGTGTTCAGACTCACCTGCTTCTGGGTGCGGGTTGCACTCTGCTGGGGAGACAGGGATTTACACAGAACAGTTCAGCTCATAGTGTCACTTCTGTGTGTTGAGCCTAGGCTTCCCCACCCACGACACAGGTAGTAAGAGGACCTACCGACTGGCTCAACTCACTGCAAGGTTGTCGTCTTCACTACTCCCTTCTCATCAATATAACCCGCATGCCTGTCTTATCTCTGGCTCCTCCCTCCTTCCCCTCCCTGGCACAATACTGAGCTGCTGGGCCAGCCGCAAACCACCCGCTCACCCTGCACACGGGCCTCACTGACCTTCCTCTCGCCCCGAGCAGTGCCCATTCCCCTCAGTCCTGGAGGCCTGCAGTTTGACCCTCTGTCTCTCACCATCGAGGACAATGTCATCCAGCTGAACCTAGAGGTGAGTGTCCCCCCACTCCCACTCGCATAGGGACTGTGCTGCCCCTCTTTGGTCACCGGGGGGCAACAGTGACTGCTTTACCCGTCAGCAGAAGCACAGCAAGTGCCAGGCAGGCCAACTCCAGGGGAAAGTGCAGGTGGGGCCTGTGACATTGCAGCAGAGCTCAGGATGGTGACACCGACTCAGCGAGCGACGGCAGACCTAAGTGTCTCTCTAGTACGTGACTCCCTGCTGTGTGACTGAGGGCTGGTTTCTTCACCTCTCTGAGTCAGGGTCCTGACTCGTAAGTGTAAAGAATAATGACCACTTAAGACAGAATAAAATGAGACCATGAGGACCTGGCACACAGCCGGTGCTGGTGTCTATGGTCTCTGTGAAGTGTGGGCCTCCACAGCCTTACTGGCACTGGATCCCTGGGGCCCAGCTGAACCAGGAGAGCATGAAACCCAGACCAGCTCACAAGGACCCTTTCAGAGACAGAAGCATCAAATATTTCCATCCACCTTGTTGCCACTTAGAATTTCCCTTTCATCTACAGAGCTTGAGGTATCTGAGAAGTTGAAATACAAATGGAAGATAAGATATCCATGTGAAAATTCAGAGGCAGTGGTGCATAGTGTAGTCACAGGAAATCAGGAAGCTGAGGCAGGACGATCACTTGAACGCAGAAGTTGAAGGCCAGCCTGGACAACATAAAGAGATCCCCCCTCCCACTTTCTCTCTCTCTCTATTAAAAAAAAAAGTTATCTATGCTGAAAAGCAATTAAAATCAGAGATTACGTAGGATTCAGGCAAGGCACAGTAAGGCACTGAAATCCCGACACACCCACCGTTGGAACAGTAATGCACAATCATCACCTAACCGCCTCTGAGAGCCCTGCTTCTCAGCCCAGCTCCTGGGGTTACACTTCCAGCGCAGGAGCCATGGCAACACATCCAACCCCTGGCCCTTGCTGTGGAAGCTATGACTTACAATTTGAATACACCCTCTGCCTCGTCTTCTCAGGCCAAGGTGCTGGACTCAAAGGGCAAAGTGACCACAACATTCAATAACTCAGAGATGTCGCTGACGGTGCCCGCCCTGGGCAAAGCCTCTTTCAATTTCGTCATAGGGCAGGATGTGGTGAATGCCGTGGTGGCTACCATGCTGCCCTCGGAGAGAACTGTGACCCTGCTGGACTACGTGGTAAGCCCCACTGGCACACCTGCTGCGTGCAGGGCACAGAGAATCCATGGGCCGCTGGGCAGGACTCCCTGTTGGCCTGGAGGTCAGTTCCTCCAGTGGCCGCCCCTGGCTGTACCCTGGCCTCTGAAGCTGAATACTTCCCTATGCCTGGAGTGAGCCAAAAGCCATCTTAGCCACTGAGCAGTCACTGCCGTTGACTACCTCGCTGCCCACCAGCGCGTGAGCCGCCACAGCCCTGGCTAAGTGAGCCTCGGGGCCAGTGCACCCTCAGTCACTGTGCATCCTCACCTCCTCCAGGGCAGCTGATAGGAACCAAAGTTCAGGGGAAAAGCACTGCTCACAGCTGTGGGAGAGTGGCAGGGCCTCGGGTCCCTAGATAGACAACAGAGCGCAAGTGCTCGGGAATCAGAACTCGGGACCAGGGGCTGGGATGGGGTGAAAAGGGGGAGCGTTTGGCGTCAACCACTTTCACAGCTGCAGCAAGAACCAAAGTCATTTCCGTCCATCCCTGGGAGCAGGGAGCAATCAGAGGCCCCGGCCCTCCCTACCCGTAGCAGACATCCGCGGCGCTTGGCCTTGGCACTCTTGGCCCACTACTGTCAAATATGTGGCTTCCACCCAGGGCAGCCAGCTCTTCTGGGGTTCTAGGAACACTTCTTCCCAGGAGTCGGGTACGGACATGTGCCTCACCTGTCCCTTCGTGTTGACCTGCTCTGGTTTCCTCCCCTTCAGCATCCAGAAGTGGCCCGTGAGCTGAAGTCGAGCCTGGAGAAGATCAATAAACAGGTGGGCGACTGCTGCAGCCTGGTAAGGGGTCTGCAGGGAGGAGCTCACGGGGCGCTGTCCACTTCCTTCCTCACTGGGAGCCGTGCAGTCCAGGCCCAGCTTCGCAGAGATTTCTGTCAGATGATCACACAGATGACAGTTCACTACAGTGAGGTGACAAAGGGCAGGTGCTGAGTGTCGCTGGGGACCTGTTGTGGCTGGAGGCCGGGAGTCTTCCCCAAAGGCGGCTTGTTCCAGACGGGGAGGGGGAGGCCACAGTACACGGGGACAGGAGAACCGCTCAGGGCCTGGGCCAAGGTCAGAGTGGCTAGAGCACAGATAGGAGGTGTGGAGCCAGGGTGACGGGCAGGGGCCAGGCCCGGGACGGCAGGAGGCCTACGGCCCTGATGGGCACTCGGGAAGCCACATGTGCATCTCACGTCCTTCCAGATTGCGGATAAAATGGACAACACTCAGATGGTGAAGATGGTGGCTAGAGAAGTTCCTTATCTCCACCTGACCCCAGGCAGCACCAAGGCAGCCCAGCCGATTGTCATGGATATTTTTGCCACAAATAGAGACCCCCACCCCCTCTTCACCCTGGGCATCGTGAGTACTTTGTCCTGCGCAGTAGCTGCCTGCCCTCACCTTTACTGTTCACCTCTTTGGCACTGAGCAGGTTGTGCGGGGGAGCTGAGCCAAGTCCACAGCTCTGGGGTCTTGCCTCTGTCCCTGTGACTTTATTGCTCAGGTATCTTCGGGCCAAACTCCACTCATGTGCGCAGAAGGGAAATCGATTAGATCATGCGACTAAAAGGCACAGATGGCATTAGCCTAAGGAATGGCTGGATCCGAGTGCATTAGCAACATCATCTCCTTCTGCTCTGTCCCCTGTGGTGACCTTTTTTCCCAAGTCTCACCTCTGCCCCGTGAATATCTGCGCACAAGCCTGCCCAAGCTGCTGTGAGCTTCTGTGCCATCACATTGGCAATCCCAACAGGAAGGTCTCTCCTTCCCCAAACCTCCAGCAGGTCTCAGGGTGACTCTGGGTGGACCAGCCTGGGTCGGGTGCTCATGCCTGACGCTATCGGTGTGGTCAGAAGAGTCGAATGTTCAGATCTCAGCTGGGTCACACGCAGGAGTGAGGACGGGGAGCCGGCTCTGTGTGAACCACCCTGACAGAGCAGGAGCACAGATCCTCTTCTAGTCTGAGCAGTATGAAGCTATCTTCTGGGAGGAGTCCCTGAGTCTTCTCTGAGCTCTGATGGCTAGGATCCAGAGCTTCCCTCTGGCCAAAACCGGGTGGTGGGATGGGCTGTGACATCGCAGAGCCAGCCTTGGGGAAGGTTCCTGGGCAGATCAAGGTTCTCATAAGGTGACATATTGGGGGGCAGCTCTCAGGGCATAGCCTGGGGCGATGAGCTGGAGGCTGTCTGCTTGGTGGCCTGGCTTCCTGTATTAAAGGTTCTCTACCCTGGAGCCCTGGGCAAGCCTCACTCCCTAGAGACCCCTCCTGGCCAGTGAGAGGCACTTTGGCCATCAAAGCTAGGCCTGCAGGACAAGGGTGCTGCCGACCCAGACACAGCCTGGCGCTCCAGGCTCAGGGTTACCTCAGCCAGGGGTCAGGTTGACACCTGTCCTGAGCCCATACCTAGGACCTGATGCAACCTCCATAGTTTCCAGTAATGCTATCAATGGCTCACATTTCCCAGGGCCTTCTGGGCTTGACAAGATAATGACAGGGCCAACACTCAGACTCAGATCATTGAACACTGTCACTTTTTTGAAAATTTATTTTATTGGTGCATTTTATATACACATCATGATCACAACCAACATTGAAAATTTATACCAGTACATGACATGACTTCTCATTTTTTCCTATTCCCTTGCCCTCCCAACCTCCTGCCTCCATATGCATAAGTTTTGTTTCCTTTTTTAACCATCATAATTTTTCTTTCCTTTCTTTACTTACCTCTACACCCATTTCCTGTTGAATATTTTCTTACTATTTCACAATACATTTCAAAAGTCATTTACACCTTCAGTTCCTCATACCAAAGATAAGGTATTTACACATCTGTGTCTCATTTATTTCACTTATGAGTATATCCTCAAGGTACATCCATTTGAGTATAAAAGACTCAAATTTATCACTCTTTATGGCAGAGTAATACTCTATTTTATTTTTTAAAAAAAACACACACACACAAACACACACACACACACACACACACACACACACACACATCTTCTTTACCCAGTCTCCTGTTGATGGGCATTGGGGCTGTTTCCAAGATTTAGCTACTACAAGCTGAGCTGCTATAAACATGGGTGCACATATGTTGCTATAATACAACTTTTAATTCTTTCATGTATATACCTACCACAGAAATAGCAGGGTCAAATGGGACCTCTACTCTAGTTTTTGAGGAATCTCCACACACTACAGTGGTTTCACCAGTGTACATTGCCACCAACAGTGGAGAAAGGTTCCTTTCTCCCTGCAGTTTTGCCAGTATTTGTTGCTGGTTAATTTCAGTGGAATCTCAGTGTTGTTTTCATCTGTATCTCTCGAATGACCAGTGATGTGGAGCATTTTTTCATGTGTTTCTTAGCTACTTTTATTTCTTCCTCTGAAAAATGTCTGTCCATTTCAGATGCCCATTTACGTTGGGGTGTGGCTTATTTTTTCAAGCTCTCTATATATTCTAGATAGTAGCCTTTTGTCTAAGAAACAGCTGGTAAAAAATGTTTTTCCATACTATTGGTTGTCTTTTCACTGTGCTGGTGGTTTTTCTTGTTGTGCAAAAGCATTTTAATAAGATGAGATCCCAATTGTTGATTCCTTCTGCTAGTACTAAGTGAGGTTTTGTTCATAAAGTCTTTCCTTAGGCCAGTGTCTCCAAGAGCTCTACTTAGCCCGTTCTGCAGGAGGTTTGGTGTTGCTGTTTTAATATTTAGGTCTCTAATCCACTCTGATTTTAGTTTAGTGCATGCACATGCAGTTCCTAGAGCACCTGACAGAGTGGACTTCACACATGCGTGGCACTGTTGTCCTTGTCTTGCCCTGGGAACCTGTATGTCATGTGTATTATGTTGCATTTATGAAGTACAGGTATGAGGCACAGAGATGGCAAAACCTTTCCCAAGGTCACAGCCAGCACCTGAGATCCAGACCAGCAGGGCTGGACCCAGAGGCTCCCTGCACGGTCCTCATCCCAGGCCGCAGGCCTCCACTTCGAAGAAATGAAACCCAGGCTTTTTTCGTTGCAGGAAGCCAAATCAGAAGTTCAGTTTTACAGTGAGGGCGACCGTCTTATGCTCAACTTTATTGACATCAGGTAAACTCAGAATCACTATTCAGATTCTGCTGATGAAAATGAAGTCTGGCTTTAACCAGGGGTTTTTTTAAACACCCGACAAGTGGGCACCAAATGACGGCTACTCTGGGGTGGGCAGAAAGGTGGCTTGTCCTGAGCTCTCCTGCCATCAAGGACTGAATGCCAAGGACTGGAAGGAAACTCACCACCCTGACAAGCCTCAGGGCACGGGAATAGCCACACAGCCACAGGCCTTGGGCAGCCTGTCCTGAGCTCAAGACAGGGGCAGGGCAGTCACCCCAGAACCTGAGCCCCTCAGAGCCAGCACAGAAGTGTCTGCTGTTCCCATGGACTCTCCCGTCCCACGCACTCCCCTACCAGAGTCAGGTCAGGGGTGCAGACTGCATGTGTATTGGGATTTGCCCCACCAGGCTGGGGATTGTTGTACGAGACAGCCGCAAGCATAAGAAGCTGAGCGCATGGAGGCTGCCCAGGCAGGCGCTCCTGCCACGCAGTGAGCCACTGCGCTAGAAGTCAAGCGCGCCCCAAAAGACCTGGGATCCCTCGGCCACATTCCTGGGGAGGTCGGTTCTCTGAACCACTCTTTGTGCCGCCCGAACTACAGTGTATGCTCCATGAGGCAAGGATTCCATTTAGCTCACCAGGGTATCTCAAAGGCCTGTGCTGTGCCTGGTACAGAGTAGACACTCAGGAAATGGCTGCTGAATAGGCGACGGGGCCGCCACAGGGCTCTTCTCACTTACGTCTTCTGTTGCAGTTCTGACCGGATCCAGCTAATGAACTCGGACATCGGCATCTTCAACGTAAGTGTAACTGATCGGCCCTTGTGGGGACAGCAACAGGCTGCAAAGGCCCATGCTACAAAGAGAACTACCCAGGCTTGCTTCAGTGGTGGTCGCTACAGGGCCGCAGGCTGGCTGGCTCCCACAATCGGCAAAGCCAGACCTCCTGGCCACGTGCTCAGGCACCTGCTGTGTGCCGGACACAGCCGAGACACACGTGGCCCTGTGCGCGGCCCCACGCCTGCTGTATTTCTGGCAGCTCTGATCTGTGTTAGAAATCAGAGCCCCTCTGTTCACAGTCCATGGAGATCACAGAGGCCTAACTCAGGGAAGCTGGGGCTGCTTTCTTCTGGTCCCGACTTTACCACCTGAGTTAGATGGAACCTGAGATCTCAACCTGGCTGATCCATCTTTTAAGACAGGTCTTCTTTGTTTTGTACATTTGCTTATTATTTTCACCAATATTTGAAAGCAAGGAGGCATCTGTGTGAACTTCCAGGCTCAGGTTTCTCTTGGGAAATCACAAGCTCGGTAACTCCCTGAGAGCCAGCTGGGCAGCAAAAGAGCAGCAGGCTCTGAGGAGGAGGCGACCTCCACTGCACGTGGTGCACCCAGTGCCCCCCTGCAGGGTTCCCAGCAGCTGAGACTGTGCCTCACGTGGGTCTGTCAGGACACCGGATCCCTCGAAGCTCTAATCTGGGAATCTGTGATCTTGGCTGCTGCCCTCACCCAGTGGACGAGCCCTGCCCATAATGGCAGGAGGGCACGGGATCGGCCAATGCCACAGCTCCCCTTCTTCCCACAGCCCAGACTGCTGACAGATGTTGTCACCAAGATCCTCAGTGTCGAGCTGCTGCCGAACCAGAACGGTGGGTGCCTGTGCCGCCCAGAGCCCTCTCCCCGCAGGGCTTTGCTCCCCGCTGTGTTGTCCTCCCTCTTGCTGGGTTTCCACCTCTCAGTCAGACCCTCATTCAAACTGCACATCCCCAGGGCGGCGTCCCGCTCACTCACCTGGAGAGGGCACGGCCATCTCGAACCTCCGGCCCTAGTTCATGTACTAGCCAGTGCCAGGCCCTGCAGAGAGGGGCCAGGTGGACGCCAGCCTTTCAGGGCAGCCCGCAGGAAGGAGATATATCCCTAGAACAGGCACAGGGACCACAGGGAGACCTGGGTTCATATCCCAGCCTCTCTCGCTGGCTGCCTGGCCTAAGACAAGCTGCCCTATCCTCCAAAGCCTTAGTTTCTCCACCTGCAAAGCAGGAAATTTAGAGAGCCTTCCTCAGAGGTCAGAGTGAGAGCTTGTGTGGGAGGAGCGGGGGACACACACAAACCGCGTGCGGAAGAGAGTAGTTGCGGGCACAGTCTCAGCCGCACCTTCCCAGCCATTGCTACGGCACATGGAACACTGTGAGGGTTATGGAGGAAGGAGCCAGGAGAGGAGGGCACTCTGCCTATGTCCGAGGTGAGGCGGTGGAGAAAGCTGGTAAACTGTGCCCACAACACCGTTGTAATTTCTTTTTAGTAGAAGAAGAAATCTCAGAGTGTAGACACCTCTGCTGTGGATGATGGTAGCCAGTGATGGTTTGGGAGCAAACGTGTGACAGGATGTGAGGGGCACACTTTGGGACAGCCAGGAGCTGGTGCCACAGGCAGAGGTGGGGAGATGAGGCAGGCAGATGCTGGCAGGGCACAGGTGAGCAGAAGCTGAGTCCAAATCCAGCTTCCGCCTGGGACCTAGGAGTGCGCCCTCCCTACCCCCAACTACCACCTCAGCCCACATGTGTCATTTCAGGCAAACTGAGGACTGGGATCCCTGTGTCCATCGTGACGGCCTTGGGGTGCAGCGAGGCAGCTCACTGGTCTCCAGCCCAGGTGAGTGGTGTGTGGGCCCTGGTGTGCCCAGCTGGCAAGGGCACCTTCCACCAACTCCAGCCAGGCCCGCTGTGCCCTGTGTGGAAGTGGGTGAGTCCCTTCCCCTCTGCAGCCTCCCTCTTTGTCTGCACTGCGTCCTCGTGTTTCCACCTCACTAGGTACCATTCATTCATTTGTTTATTCATTCACTTATTCATCATTCTGCCTCCTTGGAAGGCCCACCATGTGCCAGGCCTGCCTCCTACTGCTTGAGGCTGCAGATAGGAATGAAAGGAGGATGTGAGGGGGATCTGGCTGTGACATCTGTCACCGCATTGATCACCACGGGTGGTTCAGCTGACCTGGCTGGCCTGGCTGGGGTCCCCTTCCTCCCTCACCACTCCAGATCGTTCCTCTTGAATACGTGCACTGGGTGGCAAAGCACAACCACCCCTCAGAGAGAAGGACCATTTCCTCAGTCAGGGGTATAGGACTAGCTCCGCTCCCCTGCTAGAACCTCCAAACAAGCTCTCAAAGAATGAAATCATCCACCACTTCCGGTACCCACATTCCGGCAGGAGAAGCAACTACATAAACTAAGAAAAGTAGAGCATGAGTCCAATCCAATAAAGACTGAGAAGGAAAACAGAGCAGGCCCAGAAGAGAGTGATGGCTGGGGGGCATGCGTGCTCAGTGGGCGATCCAGCTGTCTCTGAAGAGATGACATTTTTGTCCCCACCTGAGGAGGTGAGGTGTTGAGCCCCATGGTAACTGCAGAAAGTTTCTGGTCAGAATGGACAGCAAGTACAAAAGCCCTGAGGCAGAGTGTTTAACTTTCCAAGAAATGAAGGAAGAGGCCCAGGACCTGAGGCAGCATCGGGCGTGTAGATCAGAGGTCACACACATGCACTGCGTGGCGGATGGTCTCGGCTCCAGCAGGACTGAAATCACATCCATGTTGTTCATGCCTCTGTCCCAGTACTGTCAGCAAGGCCTGGCACAGGCTAGACATCCCAGGACCATTTGGCATTGGCTGGGGAAGAAGAGGCAGGGCCGGGGCAGAATACCCCCAACAAGATAAAGCGTGCAACAAGAATAGCGTGCAACAGCCATTTTGCACCTGCATCTCTGTCTTTACACCCAGCCCAGGCAGTGTCTTCAGATATAATCTGTTTCACACATGATAAAACAGAACCAACCACCGAGTGCCTGACCGAGGTCCCACACCCAGCAGGAGGCAGAGTTGGATTCGTGCTCAGCACCTGCCCTAACTGCCCCTGCTTTGAGCCCTGACCTCTGTGCCAGTCGGTGTTAGTGAGTAGCCTGTGGCAGTCAGCCGAGCCACAGCCAATCATAAAGCACCTGCTGTGTGAAGGTACAGATCACAGCGGTGCCGTCCTGGTGTCTGACTGTAGACAGCAGAACTATCAGCACTAGAGAAAACCCACAGATGACTCGCCCTCCATGCTTCTGTGACATGGTGTCCCAGCCAGGGCTCCTGAGCCATTCTGGACCAAATCCTGGACTCGTACCACACTGCTCATGGCCCCAGTGCTGTCGGCTAGAATCACTGGATTCCTGAGCTGCTTCGTCCTGGGAAATGCACACATTTAAAGTCACTAGTGGCATTAAATGTCCTGTTTCATTCTATCCCTTTGCTTTGCCTAGCAGCACATAGGTTTTTTTCTTGTAATTTACAAAAGCATGTGCTTTAAACCCAGCTGGAGGAAGGAATCACAGGGCAGACATGAGCTGAGGCCGCTCTGAGGAGGGAGCGTGACACCAGAGGCCGGGGAACGAGTGGCCAGATGTTCACTGCCCAGTTCTTTCAGCCCCTCTCGATGCTTCACAGTGGCCACTGTAAAGTCATGGGAGAAATCATAGGCCAAGTTCTTCATGTCACACATGGAATCAAAGAAAAGAAAAATCAGGCTTGTTAAAAATTTGGCTGCTGGGGCCGGGGAGTTAGCTCAGTGGTTCCGGTGCCTGTCTTGCAGGCGCAGGGGCCCGGGTTCGATTCCCCGGTAACCACATAACAATACTGGGTGTGGAGACCCCACGCCCAGCAGCAACCAGTACCACATACCACAGTGCCGGGCGTGGTGGCTCACGCCTGTAATCCCAGCACTCGGGAGGCAGAGGCAGGAGGATTGTGATGTGAGTTGGAGGCTGAGCTCAGGGCCAGCCTGAACCACA
>PVIR01020775.1:0-30213 GCA_004026965.1 Petromus typicus | reverse complement strand
TGCTTCTTATTAAATTTAGGGATTTTTCTAGTTTTGTGAAGAATGTTACTGGTGTTTCAAATGAGATTTCATTAAACCTATATATCACTTTTTATAATATGGCCAACTTAACAATATAGATTCTGCCTAAGATAATCTTTGTTGATATATTAATATTTACTAGCTGTTTTTCCATTTTAATTCATATGCTGCATTGTCTTAATTCAATTGATTGTTTTCCTGTATGTATTTCAACTTTTCCATAACCATTATTTTGAATTTTAAATGAACTATTTAAGCCACTTATTTTGTTGTATCTGTTGCTAGATATTTATAATTTTTAGAGTTGCTTTATTACTGCATTTTTCCATTTTTACTATTTTTGTTGAAATATACACAAATGGAAGATCAGTATTCTACTTTCGTGCGTTGATCTTCTTAATAAGTGGTTTTCTCCTGAATATAGGTCTTGTAGTCTAAGTTTATTATGTAATGTTGACTTTATTTCCATCTGGGTATTATCATGTAGTGGCCTTGTTACTTCTTTGGCTGCAATTAGCAGAGTTGGTCATTGTAACAATCAGTGCTCATTAGAGAAATAGATGAAATGTAACATATATGTGTAGGGATTTATAGGATTTGAAAGGATGCTTGCAGAGTCAGGTGTGGAAGCATGCAAAATGCTGTTTGTTCAATGGAGATCCAAAAGATACAGTCAAAAGTCAAAGGGCTGGAGACCTCTGCATTGTTTCATGTGAGTCCAAATCAGGAAGCTGAGTAGTCTGCACTGGAAGGCTGAAGAATCTGTATGGGAAGTCAAGAGTTGGATATCCAAACATGATGGCAAAAGCTGGAGATATTCTGAAAAAAAAAATCCCAGAAGCGGCGTCTGGCTCCCGCTCTCACAGCCATTGCAGTACATTGAGCTCCATAGAGACAGCGCCGGGGCAAGTGAGAGCCGGACGGGCACTGGGCGACTCTGTGCCTCGCTGAGGAAAACAAATAAACATGGGCAAAGGAGATCCTAAGAAGCCGAGAGGCAAAATGTCATCATATGCATTCTTTGTGCAAACTTGCCGAGAGGAGCACAAGAAGAAGTACCCAGATGCTTCCGTTAACTTCTCAGAGTCTTCTAAGAAGTGTTCAGAGAGGTGGAAGACCATGTCTGCTAAAGAGAAAGGAAAATTTGAAGACATGGCAAAGGCGGACAAGGCCCGTTATGAACGAGAAATGAAAACTTATATCCCTCCTAAAGGAGAAACAAAAAAGAAGTTCAAGGATCCCAATGCACCCAAAAGGCCTCCTTCGGCCTTCTTCTTGTTCTGTTCTGAGTATCGCCCCAAAATCAAAGGAGAACATCCGGGCCTCTCCATTGGTGATGTTGCAAAGAAACTGGGAGAGATGTGGAATAATACTGCAGCAGATGACAAGCAGCCTTACGAAAAGAAGGCTGCCAAGCTGAAGGAAAAGTATGAAAAGCACATCGCTGCTTACCGAGCTAAAGGAAAACCCGATGCTGCAAAAAAGGGAGTTGTCAAGGCTGAAAAAAGCAAGAAAAAGAAGGAAGAGGAGGAGGATGAGGAAGATGAAGAGGATGAGGAGGAGGAGGAAGATGAAGAGGATGAAGATGAAGAAGAAGATGATGATGATGAATAAGTTGGTTCTAGCGCAGTTTTTTTTTCTTGTCTATAAAGCATTTAACCCCCCTGTACACAACTCACTCCTTTTAAAGAAAAAAATTGAAATGCAAGGCTGCGTAAGATTTGTTTTTAAACTGTACAGTGCCTTTTTTTGTATAGTTAACACACTACCGAATGTGTCTTTAGATAGCCCTGTCCTGGTGGTATTTTCAATAGCCACTAACCTTGCCTGGTACAGTATGGGGGTTGTAAATTGGCATGGAAATTTAAAGCAGGTTCTTGTTGGTGCACAGCACAAATTAGTTATATATGGGGACGGTAGTTTTTTCATCTTCAGTTGTCTTTGATGCAGCTTATACGAAATGTTGTTCTGTTAACTGAATACCACTCTGTAATTGCAAAAAAAAAAAAAAGGTGCAGCTGTTTTGTTGACATTCTGAATGCTTCTAAGTAAATACAATTTTTTTTATTAGTAAAAAAAAAAAAAAAACCAGAAGCAATATTTCCCTCTTCTTTCCCTTTTATTCCATCCAGGTTATAATATGCCTATTACTTGGTATCACCCACAGTACCTATACCCACAGTAGGTCTTCCATATTTAGAACACCCAACACCCAACACTCCAGGGAGATCTTCCATCTTCAGAACACATCCAGAACTGTGCTAAACCAATCAACTGGATGTTTCTTATTCTAACCTACAAAAGCTGTCCTGTGTAGGTATGTTGTGTTATGATGGGAATGTGAGTGATAGAGTTAATTTCTTGGCCATGAAGGTAAATTTTAAGCTGAGTCTCACATCATTGTCACTGCTTCAATCAATTGCACTGTCTCAAGAGGAGAGCAAATATGTCCTAGGCCTAATTCAAGGGTAGAAATCAGATAGGACAAAATTCAAGTCTCTCCATGAGTACAAAGCCTCATGCTACATTTAGTATAATAATTTGTCTGTGAGTTCTTGCCTATATGGAGAGTAATTAGTTTTTGTTCAGCGTTGTGTCTTTACACATCAAGACTGACACTGATGAAATCCAAGACGAAGAACTGTGCTACCTTTCATGGCCTACTTGCCCGCAGGTAGAGCCTTGGTCCTCACTGTGTGACTTGAGGTTGAAGGAGAGGAAGTGATAGTCTCCTAGACTAATGCAGTTCTAACAATATATTGGTATCGACACTGTGGTAGAAATCATGCTCCTTTTTCCATCACTGGGTTTTAAAATAATGAGTTTAGTACTGGGACTTAATTCCTATTTCTTCCCCCAATTGAGAGACATTTCTCTCTACACTATTATCTTAGAGTTGGGAGAAATGTGATATATAAAACCTTTTCCTTCCAGATTTTTTGGTAGATTTTTCATTTCATTATAATAAAAGCAGGTACTATGATCTTTCCATGTTTTCTCAGCTCTTATAAGGAGAGTTTGGGATGTGAATAGCTCTTCACATTTACTAAACTTAATGAGTCTGCTGGAACATCACAGGAATGGTATCCAATTTCCATATTACCCTCAAATATTACGCATTAGATCTTGGATCTAAGATCTCCTGGTTTTCAGGCTGAATTTACACCATTGACTTTTCAAGTTTTCATCCCCGAGTCCATGGACAAAAATTATATCATCATTTCCTTTGGGATCCCAGCTGTTGACTGCAGATCTTAGAACTTCTCAGCCCTCATAGTTGCATGTCAATTCCGTACTGTACATATGTGTATATGTGATTTATATACAAATATAGTCTACTTTTTTCATTTCTCTGACAAACACTGACTAACTCAGGTTTTATATCAAGAGTAACTGTAGAGAAACAAAAATTTTAAAATAATATTTTACTGATTCAACTGGATAGATATATAATTCAATAAATGTAACATTTTTAATGAATATAATAAATTATAAAATAATATCATCTGAATAGATGAAAAGTGTACTTCTGATAATATTCAGAAATACTTCATGTTGGAAATCTTGAAGAAATGATACTTCTACATAAATAAGGAGAAGCAGACACATAGGTAACTTCACGTTGAATGGGGAAAAATAAAAACCAAAGCAAATGTCCATTCTTACCACTCTTATTCAATATACTACTGGAATTTTAGCCTTAAAAATTAGATTAGACATACAAATGAAAGGTACATAGATAGGAAAGAGTTCTCAAATGATTCCTGTTGACATATGATATGACTCTCTACTGACAAACTTGAAGACTCCTCCTAAAGATTACTAGAACTGCTAAGTGAATTTGTAGAAAAATACACATTCAACACGAAAGATGAAGCACTTCCTAATGCAACAATTTTAGAGAAGGAAGTCAAGAGAGCAGTTCCATTCAATATAGTTACAAAATATGTGAGATTAAATTTAAGCCACTCACTTGAAGAAAAGACCCCCATAAACCACTATAAGACCTTATTAAAGTAATTTTTAAAAACTCAAAATATGGAAAGGTTTCCCATATTAATGGATTGATGAATTAATATTGCTAAAATGTCTGTGTTGCCCAAAATGATCTACAAATTCAATGTAATGTCCATCAAAATACCAATGAATTTATTCACTAAACTGTAAAAAATAACCCTAAGATAAATGTGGATGCATACAAGATCTCAAATAGTCAAAACAATTTTTTAAAAAATGAACAAAGCTGGAGGAATCACCATACTTATTTGAAAATATACTATAAGTGAAGACATATCAAAGTGAAACAAATCAGACATAAAAGTTTAAATATCCACATAGTTTCTCTTATGTGATCAACTCAGAATATAAATAAAGAGAAAAATAATGAGACAAGGAGATAGATTTTTTTCAGAAGGGAAAATAACCAAGAAATGGAAGGAAGGTAGAAGTAGGAGAGGGAAAAGTACTGAATAAAAGAATTAAGATGTGTTATGTACATTTACCAGCTCTCTGTGGGAACTTAAATGTTTCATAATGCAAACATGAACTAATAAATATTAAAAACAAGCAGAAGCAGCATGATGTTTCCATAATAACAGATAGATCCCTGGAACAAAAGAAACATCCCAGAAACAGACTCACAGACAAACAGCCAGTTGTTTCTTGACACAATTTCCAAAACTAAACACTGCAGAAAGGACAGCTACCTCAAGTCAGTTCTAGATAACTGGACTTAACTTGCAAAAGATTAACAACCTATCTCTAACCTTGTACAAAGATAAACTGAACAAAAATTGAAGACCTAAACATAAAGAACTGGGACTATGAAACCACTAGAAGAAAACAGCAGAAACACCATAAGAAAATTGTGTTAAGATTCAAATCATATCAAAGTTTGCATATGTGATGCCTTTAAGGCTAGTGTACTAAAAGCACATGCAATAAAGCAAAAAATGGACAAATTGAGATTATATCAAATTTGAAATATTCTTCAGAGCAAAAAACTAAAAAAACAACAAAAATAACATAGAAGACAATCTGCAGAATCCAACAAATTATTAATATCCAGAATATATAAAAAATTCCAAAAACTGAATAATAGGACAGGAACAGTCATGCACATGTAATCACAATCACTTACATGATAGATTGAGACAAGGAAGACCATGATTTTGAGGTCACTCTGTGCAATATAGTGAAATATGGTCTCAAAAACTTACAAATAAAAACTTAACAATCAAAAAATAAGTAATCCAAGTAAAAATGAATATCTTTAAAATTCATTATGTTGGCCATCAAACATAGAAACCAAAGTCAATGTGAAGTACTGTCTCACTCCAGTTTGAATGCCTGTGTCATGTTAGAGAACATGAGAAGCAAATGAAGACTTACACACAGTTGGTTGGTTAGAGTATACATTAGTACTGTCATTATAGAGAACAATATGGAGGTTGTTCCAAAGCCTAAAAATAAAATTATCATATGAACCTGCTTTTTCCTGATAGGTACATAACCATCATAAATAAAAATCAGCTTATCAAAAATATACCCACATTCTTATGTTTATCAATAGGAAAGATAATGAATTAACCTAGGGCTCATCATTGGAATAATGGATAATGAAAATATAATATGTAGTCACACACAGAGGAATTAAGTACTGCCAGTTACAGATAAATATATGAAACTAGGTGAAATTATATTAAACAATATTAAGAAAATGAGACATAGACAATTACCACATGTTCCCCTCCATAGGAAGCTGAAAAATGTCCACCTGAGTAAGAGCATAATGAGGTCTACAGGATCTGGATGGTTGTAGAGAAAGAGTGGATTTCATTAAAACACATTTTATGCATGTGTTAAAATTTAATATCATACCCATTAATATGTACAATTTACTCATGTTGATAAAAGATAAAATAACATCAAACCATTTTAACATTAACAAAAGATAAGAATGTGGTCACTCACTGTGAAGAAATATTGTGTTAAATGTTGGAGTGGGGATGTGTTGGAAGCCTTTAATGAACCTGAGAACATCAGGCCACTAAATTAATTGTCAGTAGAAAAATGTCCATCATTAGATGCCATTCTCTTTTAAGGAAATTAACACTACTTTCTTTAGAAAAAAAAAACAAAAACAAAACTATAATAGTCTTTGTAAAACAATTACCTTGCAGAAAATAATTAGTTCTCCTCAGAACACATCCCTTCACATATCCTTACTTCTAGACCAGAATTTTATAACTATAATCATGTTTTACGAGGCTCTTAAAATTCAGGTGTGAGGAGCCAAGGATTTAGCGCAGTGGTTCTGGCATCTGCTTGGCAAGTTCAAGGTCCTGAGTTTGATCCCTGGTAACCACATACAACAATGCTGGTTGTGGTGGCTCACACTGGAGGTAGAGGCAAGAGAATTGCTGGGAGTTCAAGGCTTGCCTGGGCTAGGTAGTGAGTTCAGGGCTAGTCTGAACTACAAAGAGAGACACTGTCTCAAAAAACTTTTTAAAAAATTCAGGTGTGAAGAGTGATCTCTGGGGAGATAATCTACACTCCAAAGCAGCTACTATATTTTTCTAAATTATATAGGTGAAAATTCATGCAATGTGCCTAAGAATTGAAAATAAATACATGAAGTAAGAAGGGAAGGAACACAAAGTTGTAATATATCAAATTTTTTCATATGAGTTTAGTGCTCAGAGAAAACGCATTTCATATTGCAGTTTGGAGAAGTTCAAGGGTTTTAAAAATTTGGAATCATTGCCTGAATTATGAACAAAAAGTAGCCCATGGTGGTTGAGTTACTTGACTTAGCTTAACATAAAGGGAGAAATCCACAATATTAGGAAGCTTGGAATATAAGAATGCCTTTGTTATTTGAGATCTAGTCACTCACAAAGGAAAGGTGCAGAGTACATCTTTCTCTGCAACTGTAAGAAATATCTGAGGGAAACCTTGCCATCCTTGCAGACTTCTCTTATCTGTCTTCTGTGTAGATCAGAATTTCCTTTGGAAATTACGCTCACTGATATGGGAAATCAAAACGAAAGCGTAAGAAGCAGCTCCCTGTGTGGAAGAAACCAAGTGGTGGCACGAAATTAACAAAGACACGGTGGATGAGGCATAGACAGCAAAGTCAAAATAGTGATCACAATATCTGATAAAAGACTTACAGTGGGGGCTGAGTGACCATGATGCTATCAAAAGTGGATAGATATAGTCACACAAACTTGGGTATAAAGGTCATTTCTAAGTCCCAAATACAGCAGTGTATTATAGTCTTCAATCAATTTGCAGATTTGAGAACACACTGAATGAAGGAGAGGACTGATATCCTGAGGAAATATTCCAATTTGTGCTAAAAGATTACACTGTTAATAATTTCACCTCTTCTCTTTAGGGTACTAAGTATTTTATCAGAGTAATGATGAATTAGGGAAAAGGATATAATCAGTCATTTCTGGGAAGACTATACAATGCCTCTGCATAGAGAGACGTCTGGGAAGCTGTGATTGTACCAGCAGAACAGGCACTAATGGAGATCAGATCATAAAGAAATACTCAGGTGAAATCTTCCAATTACCAGTTCTTTGATTTTCCAACTTGTTCTATGGGTATTTTTCAGATATCAAAAAGAAGCCATGCACTTTTTACCCCCAAATAAGAAAGATAATTCAAGGAAATTTCAATTTGCAAGGTCATCCCATACACTGTAGATTTAGGATGGTATGAGTACAAACTTATTTCAAAGACATTTTAGGGAAGAATAATTTCACAAGAGAGCTTCAGTTTGCCCTGTACACCTCAAGTTATCTGGGTCATTTTTTCCTCATGTGCAAATGACAAGGCACTTGGAGGCTGCTGTTTCTGTGGCTCAAGCTAACCCAGGAATTTGCAATGGCTAAAGACCTTATTGTTGATGATAGAATGCTAGAGTTATGGATATGGAAAGAGCAAGAGGATAGGCAGCATATACTAGTGTCCATGCTCCTGTTAGAGACCTCAGAAACACAGAAGATCCGATAATTAGCAACAACTGCCTAAGAAAGCATTCCAGGTGTTAACAGGTTGGTTCCCAGCCCAGAGTGTAATAGCCCTAGTCTTTTAGTAATTTTCAGGTGGTGGAAACTTTAAAAGATATAGAAAAGGGAGGTTTTTAAGGCATTGGGAAAATTCTTTTAAATGGTATTGTGGTATCATTTCTTCCTTCTTTTCTTTTTCCTCCCTGAACATATGGTCAGTGGTTTTGCTCTGCTACATGTTACCACAAAGATGACAGACCCAACCAATCATGGACTGGAGCCCATTATGAGAGACGAAATGATACTTTTATTTTTAAGTTGATTATCTCAAGTATTTGTTACAGTAACAGAAAACTAACACCAGTGAAAAAGGGGAAACTAAAACCACTGGAATTTTCTATCCAGTAATATAACAAATCACAATTAATTACCACGTTATGTTTTATAAACTAACTTTATTGGTACATTTTAAATATATATTATGATCATATTCAGCATTGAGAATTTGTGCTTGTATGTGAAATATAATTATTTTGTTTTGGTTTTTGAGACAAGGTCTCACTTCATGGTTCAGGATGGCCCTGAACTCAGTCTCAAACTCAGCAATCCTCCTGCCTCTGCCTCTTGAGTATTGGGATTATAGGTGTGAGCTACCATGCCCAGAATTGTGGTATGTATTACTGATTGCTGGTGGGTGTGAGTCTCCACACCTGACATTGTTCTTTGTGGTTACCGGGGATCGGATCCGGACCCTTGCACTTTCAAGCCAGGTGCTGGAACCACTGAGCTAAATAACACCTGACCCATCATAATTCTTATTTTTTCCCATTTCCCTCCCTCCATGCCATCCACCCCTTGTATACACAAGCTTTGTTTCTATTTTTTCCTTTTACCTTCAATTTTTTTCTTTCCCTTGTTTCCATCTGCTACCCACCCCCAATTTCTCTTCCCCTTTGAAGATTTTCTTCCTATTTCATAAAACCTATTGTACATTTTAGGCCTCATTTACACTTTCAATTGCTCACACTAAAGGAATAATACAGTATTTACACATCTGTGTTATATTTACTTCACTTATGAGTATGGCCTCAAGATATATTCATTTAGCTATAAATGTCTCTAATTTTTCATTCTTTATGGAAGGGTAATATTCCATTTTATTAAAAAATATATTCTTTTTTAAATTGAAATCTTTTTTTTTTTTTTTTTAGGTTTTTTGAGACAGGGTCTCACTTTGTGGTTCAGGCTGGCCCTGAGCTCAGCCTCAAACTCACATCACAGCAATCCTCCTGCCTCTGCCTCCCTAGTGCTGGGATGACAGGCATGAGCCACCACACCCGGCACTGTGGTATGTGGTACTGGTTGCTGCTGGGCGTGAGTCTCCACACCCAGCATTGTATGTGGTTACTGGGGAATTGAACCCGGGCCCTTGCACTTGCAAGACAGGCGCCGGAACCGCTGAGCTAACTCCCCAGCCCCTTAAATTGAAATCTTTATTGGTACATTACATATACACATCATGATTGCACTCAACAATGAGAATTTGTACCAGTATATGACACAACTTAATTCTCATTTTTTCCCATAGCCCTACCCACCCTACCATCGCTTCTACACATAAACTTTGTTTCCTTTCTTTTTTGTTATAATCTCATTATTTTTCCCCCTTCACCCTATTTCGCTTTGAGTATTTTCTGTTTCACAATATATAACATCCTGGCTCCGGTTTATGGTCATGTGAGCTGTTTCCAAGATTTAGCAATTACAAACTGTGCTGCTATAAACACGGGTGTTCATATGTCACTGTGGTATGATGCTTTCAATTCTTTGGTGTATAAATTGAGCATGAGAATAGCAGGGCCAAATAAGACATCTAATCATAACTTTTGTACTCTCCCACCCTGGTTTCCACAGTGACAGTCTTCATTCCCATCAGTAGTGGAGAAGAGTTTCTCTCTCCCCACAGCCCCTTCAGTATGTGTTACCAGTTGATTTCTTTATAGCAGCCATTCTTTCAGGAGTAACATGGAATCTCTGCATCGTTTTTATCTTCATCTCTCAAAATACCAGAGATGTTGAACACTTTTTCATGTTTCTTTGCTGCTTTTGCTTCTTGGTCTGAAATATTTCTATTCATTTCAAATGTTGATTTTTTAACTTAGTTTTTATTTTTGGTGAGGTCTGATTGTGTGAGTTCTGTATATATTTTAGATAGTAGTCCCTTTCTCAGGACTAACTGGTAGTATTTTTCCCACTTTGTAGATTAACTTTGTGATCTGTTGGTAGTTTTTCTTGCTGTGCAGAAGCTTTTTAATAAGATGAGACTGCATTTATTGCTTCTTTCTGCTAGTTCACCAGATACTGAGGGGTTTTTTTTCGTAAAGTCTTTCCCTATGCCAGTGTCTCCAAGAGTTGTACCTAACCTGTTTTCCAGCATGCTTAGGGTTTCTGTTTTAATATTTAGATTCTTAATCCACTTTGATTTCAGTTTAGTGCATAGTGAAAAATGTAGATCTACTTTTAATTTTTGGCAGGTCGAAACCCAGTTTTTCCCACAGCACTTATTAAACAGATATGTTTCCTCCACTGACGGTGTTTGGCTCCTTTGTCAAAGATGAGGTGGCTTACTATGTTTGCATAGTAAGTGCCTGTGCACTTTCTAATGTATTCAATTGGTCCTCTGATCTCTTTCTTTGACAATAATTGTGTTGTTTTCTTATCATGGTAGTTTTGTAGTACAGTTTGAAATTGAAGATTGTGATACTCCATGCCATATCTTTGTTGCCAAGCATTGCTTTTCCTATTGTGGATGTTTTCTATTTTCAGGTGAATATTTGGTTTATTTTCTCTAGTTCTGTGAAATATACAATAATCAAAATTTCATTGAATCTATGTAGCAGTTTTGGAAAGATGGCCATTTCCACTATATTGCTTCTTTCTACCCAGAAACAAAGGATTTCTTTCGATATTCTTATATCCTTTGTATCTCTCTATTCAGAGTGCTGTAGTTTTAAAAGTAGAGGTATATTATGTATTTTATTAGATGTATCTCTAGTATTTCTTTTGGGGGATGCTACTGTAAAAGGAATTATTTTCCCAGTTTCTCTCTCATTGAATTCGTGTACAAGGAAAGTACTGACTTAAAAGTTAACCTTGTATCTAGTTACTCTACTTCATCTGGCAATTAAATCTAGCAGTCTTTTGGTGGAGTGTTTGGAGTCTTCTATACACAGGATCATATCGTCATCAAATAATGACAGTTTAAACTATTTTCCCATCATTATATATTTTATTTCTTTCTCTTGTCTAATTGTTATGGTTAATGTTTCCAGAATTATGTTGAACAGAAGTGATGATAGTGGACATCATTGTTGTTTCTGATTTTAGTGTGAAAGAATTCAGTTTTGGGGGCCAGGGATTTAGCTCAGTGGTTCTGGCATCTGTCTTGAAAGCTCAAGGACCCAGGTTTGATCTCTGGTTAACCACATACAATACTGGGTGTGGAGACTCACACCCAGCAGCAATCATTACCACATACCACAGTGCAGGGCATGGTAGCTCACGCTTGTAATCCCAGCACTCAGGAGGCAGAGGCAGGAGGATTGCTGTGATGTGAGTTTGAGGCTGAGCTCAGGGCCAACCTGAACCAAAAAGGGAGACCCTGTCTCAAAAAAAAAAAAAAAAAAAAAAAAAAAAAAAAAGACTACAGTTTTTAATTATTTAGTATGATGTTCTTTTTTTTTTCTTTTTGTTTTTTGAGACAAAAAGGGTCTTACTTTGTAGTTCTGGCTGGTCTGGATCTCAGCCTCAAACTCAGCAATCCTCCTGCCTCTGCATTTTGAGAGTGCTGGATTACAGGCATGAGCCACCACGCCTGGCATTGTGGTATGTAGTACTGATTGATGGTGGTCACCATGTGTGGCACTGTGGCATGTGGTACTGATTGCTGCTGGGCATGAGTCACCATGCCCGGCATTGTTGTATGTGGTTACTGGGGATTGAACCCTTGAACTAGGGACCTTGCGCTTGCAAGGCAGGTGTTGGAACCACTGAGCTAAATCCCCAGCACAGCTGTTGGTTTTTCATATATAGCTTTCACCATTTTGAAATAAAGACCTACTATTCCAATATTGAGTAGTGTTTTTTGTCATTGTTGGATTTTGGGTTTTGTCAAATGCTTTTCCTGTGTCTATTGAGATGATCCTAGGGTTTTTGTTTTTGACTCTGTTAATATAATGCATTACATTTATTGATTTATGTATTTTGAATCATCACTGCATCCCTGGGATGAATCCAACTAATTACAGGTATAATACTGCATTCTTGAAAGTACTGTAGAAATTTAAACCACCAACAGGAACTTGAAGAATGAAGGGTTGATGATTTTCATCTCATCGATAGTCAACTGGTCTATGTGATCTTTGCAGAAAACATAAGTTTTTGAGAATGACAGTATATGATTATAAGTTTAACAAGGTGATCACTCCAACTAGAGTTCTGTGCCAAGTACAGTTTTTGTTTATTTCATTTTTTGGAGACAGGTTCAGGCTGACGTTGAACTCACTATGTAGCCCAGTCTGGCCTTGAAGTCACAGCAATCCGCCTACTTCTGCCTCCCAAGTGCTGGGATTACAGGTGTGAGCCACCATGCCAAGCACTGTGGTATGTGATAATGGGGATAGAACTCAGGACCTTGAGCTTGCCAGGCAGAAACCAGAACCACTGAGCTAAATCGCCAACTCCCAATACAGTTTTATTGTTTCAGAAAATTAACACATTTCCTGAAATCTGGCATGAATGTGTTGACATATCCAGTGCATTTTTCCTTGTGTGAATAATTATCAGCAGAAGCTGTTTGTATTTGACAAAATAATTAATAATTCATTACCCACCTGTCCTAAGAATAAATCACACTCCATCTCTGTCACAATTTATAGGTAGATAAAAGGTGCCCTTTGTTTAAGATGCCCTTTCTTTAAAATATGTGTTTTAAAGAGGGACCAGCAAATGAGTATAACAGCGGGCAGAACCAGGGAGGCGGTGGTCAGTGCCATCACAGTCGCGCTAGATCTGAATCCTGAAAGCCTCCAGGCCCAGGCCAGAAGAGCACCCAGGGACTGAGTATAACAGCAGGCAGAGGCAGGGAAGCAGAAGCCAGCACCATCACAACCAAGCAGAGCCAGAACCTGCCTGTCTTCATGTAAACTGCACAAGCACATGCAGCGACTCTATATTGGTGAGTAGGTGGGTCTTTGGAATATCAGCCAGTACCATTGAAGCTGCACAGGGGCCGCAGCCTACTGGCCTACAGGCCAACTGCACAAGGGGACCCAGGGACTCCGTATTGGTGAGTAGGCAGGCCAATTGGAACCTCAGGCAGCGCCAGTGCAGCAGTGCAGGAGCCAGAGCCTTCCTGCCTCTAAGCAGATGGGAGAAGGTGTTCTGACTGTATTGTTGGAGTGCCTCATGTGGTGTGCCAGAACGAGGGGTTTTTTTTAAGGTCCCAATGCAGACTGTAAAAAACAACCCAGGAAACACTGATATTTTAAGGGTCCTAAATAGTAGGAGGAAAGAGATTTGCAATAAACATCACCAGACAATAGGGCAGGTACAAAGTCAAAAACAACAGCAATGACAAAAACTTAGAAATGAGGAAACATTCAAAGTCTCAGATACAAAGATCCTCACCCCAAGGTAACACGGGGGGAAGGAAAATAGAGAAGTTTGAAGGTCAGTCTCCAGGGTCCTCGGGAATGGTAACCAAAGCAGATCTAGTAAAATGGAAATCAGAACTGATCTCTGAGATGAAAGCAGAGATATTGGACAAGTCAATACAATGATAAATAAAGCTAAAGAGGAAATCAAGGAGTTGAAAGAATCCAAGATAGCACAAGCACTGGAACCTTTTAAACACCTACAAGCAGAGGTCCAGGAAAGTAAAAAAGAAAGACATACCTTGCTCCTGGGTAGGAAGAGACAATATCGTCAAAATGGCTATACTCCTTAAATTACTATAAAGATTCAGTGCAATCCAGATTGAAATCCTAACAGCATATTTCACAGATCTAGAGAAAAAAATCCAAACTTTCATCTGAAACCACAAAAGACCTAGAATAGCAAAAGCAATTCTAAGCAACAGGGACGTGGGGGGGAGGTATTACAACCCCAGACCTGAAACTATACTATAAAGCCACTGTGATAAAAATTGCATGATACTGGCAAAGTAACAGACCTGAGGATCAATGGAGTAGACTAGAAGATTCAGAAACTACTCCAGATACAGTGAGCCACCTCATCTTTGACAGAGGAACCAAAAATCCTCAGTGAAGGAAGGATAGCCTCTTTAACAAATGGTGCTGGAAAAACTGGGCTTTAACTTGCCAAAGACTAAAGCTAGACCTAGCTCTTTCACCGTGTACCAAGATAAAATCAAAGTGGATAAGGGACCTAAATATTAAAACAGACACTCAAAACCTGCTACAAAACAGGTTAGGTAAAACTCTTGAAGACATTGGCTTAGGGAAAGACTTCATGAACAAAACCTCTATAGCACAGGAATTGGCTGAAGAAATCAGCAAATGGGACCTTATTCTTTTAAAAAGCTTCTGCACAGCAAAGGAAACCATCAACAGAGCGAAAAGGCAACCAATAATATGGGAAAAAATCTTTACCAGCTGTTCCTCAGATAAGGGGTTACTATCTAGAATATATAAAGAACTTAAAAAAATCAGCCCACCCAAATTTAAAGACCCAGTTCAAAAATGGACATCTGAAATGAATAGATACTTTTTAGAGGAAGAAATAAGAGCAGCTAAGAAGTATATGAAGAAATGCTCAACATCATTAGTCATTCGAGAGATGCAGATGAAAACAACACCGAGGGGGCTGGGGAGTTAGCTCAGTGGTTCCGGCACCATCTTGCAAGCGCAAGGACCCGGGTTGAATCCCCAGTAACCACATACAATACTGGACGTGGAGACTCAAGCCCAGCAGCAACCAGTACTACACACCACAGTGCCAGGTGTGGTGGCTCATGCCTGTAATCCCAGCACTCGGCAGGCAGAGGCAGGAGGATTGCTGTGATGTGAGTTTGAGGCTCAGTTCAGGGCCAGCCTGAACCACAAAGTGAGACCCTGTCTCAAAAAAAAAAAAAAAAAAAAAAAAACACTGAGATTTCATCTCACTCCACAAAGAATAGCTGCCATTTCAGAATTAGCCAGCTGCAAATGTTGTCGAGGCTGTGGAGAAGAAAGAACCCTTCTCCACTGTTGGTGGGAGTGTAAACTCATACAACTCCTGTGCAAATCAGTTTGGGGATTCTCAAAAAGCTAGGATTGGAGGTCCGATTTAACCAGCCATCGCTCTGCTAGGTATATACACAAAAGAATTAAAAGACTCATATCACAGTGACATATGTGCACCCATGTTTATAGCAGCTTAGTTTGTTATTGCTAAATCTTGGAAAAAACCCAAATGTCCATCAACTGGAGACTGGATAAGAAGCCTATGGTTCTTCTACAGAATGAAGTATTACTCTGCCATAAAAAATGATAAGTTTGAATCATTTCTACTTAAATGGACATACCTTGAGGATATCCTCATAAGTGAAATAAATAGGTCACATATAGGTAAATATCGCATATTTTCTTTCGTATGAGAAAATAAAGATGTAAATGAGTTCCATAATTGTATGTTATGTATTGTGAAACAAAATACTCAAAGTGAAATGGGGTGAAGGGGTTAAAATAATGAGATTATAACAAAACAGAAAGGAAACAAAGTTTATGTATATAGGGAGTGGGGGTGGTAGGTTGGGTAGGGCTATGGGCAAAATGAGAATTAAGTTGTGTCATATACTGGTAGAAATTCTCATTGTTGAGTGCAATTATGATGTGTATATGTAATGTACCAATGAAGATTTCATTAAAAAATAAAATAAAATATGTATTTTAGCATAATAGCTGTGCATCTAGGTAGCTTCACTGGAGGAATACAGAAAGCAATGCTCCTGTTCACCCATTTGCTATGAAGAATGGCAGAAAAGAGCATGCACATAGGTCTAGTTGTAAACTGGTGAGTTTTAGCCACATTATGCATCATACTACATTTTTGTGTATTTATAATTTGGTTTATTAAATGTTTTTTTCAACTTTGTTCTTGTAGAATTAGCCCAGTTCAGAATAATATCATATGATAATCTGCTTTTATGACTTTGGGAGCAGGTTGAAAGTGAGTCATCAGGTAATTCCACTGCAGTAATAACCTGAATCACATAAGCCAAAGAAGTTAGCAAAATTTGATAGACAAACAATTATGGGAAGAAGGCCTTGCTTTACTTAGGATGAAAATGATAATTTAAATTAATATAAATAAATATTTGACTAGTCAAAATGCTATCATTTTGGTTATGTATACCTGAACATTCCAATGTTAGAGGAAAGTCAGAAAAAGCTATTAGGTTTTTTCAGGAGTTGGGACACTTTTATACAGAATGTCAATTCTGTGATTTAATGTTGGAAACTGTAATGGATGATATGCCACATGATGTGTTTAAACACACTAGTAATGAAATACAAGTAAAACATTCTATATGCGTCAATATTAATAGTCAAAAATATATTTACCATGGCATCTTACTATCTTAACTAAAATATTTCATAGTAGAACTTTATCATTCTAATCATCAGAATGTAGTGGATTTATGGAGAAGTGACAGATGTGGTAGTGAGATTTTTAGAAATGTAATAACACTCAAGGGATTTGATTTCTTTGTGAAATAGATGTGAATAGTTTTTCCACAAAACCAAAATGTCACATTTGATAATTCATTCACTAGTTAGCCATTGATGTTATACTTGCAAAAAGAATACCAGTGACCAACATAGGAACTATTCGCAACAACAAAGTGGAGATTCCCTCATAAAATGTTGCTAGTTCACAATAGAAAAATATGTAGTATAATTTTTGGATTTCAGCAAGATATAATATTAGCCTCTTATATGATGAATAAAGATAGAAGTACTGATGTTGTCAATATTACATCATTATGATAAAATTGATAGTGACGCTGGGCATAGTGGTGTATTCCTATAATTCCAGTACTCCAGAGGCTGAGGCAGCAAGATTCTCTGAGTTCAAAGTCATCCTGGCTAGCATCCCAAGCTAGCCTGGACTACTTTATGGCAAAGAAAAATGAAAAGATATTGATACTTTCAATGTTACACAATGGTGATAAGATTGATAGTGAAGCTCGGAGTGGTGTGGCATGCCTGTATCCCTAGCACTCAAGAGACTATGAAAGGAAGATCCTGTGAATTCAAGTCAACCTGTGATATACAGTGAGATCAAAGCTAGACTGAACTGGGTAGAATGATCTTGGCTCAAAAAACAAACAGACAAAAATATTGATAGTGAAATCTCAACATACATGAAGTCATAAATAGTCATATCACACACAACATTGATAAATTATTATTATAACAGAGGAAGGACAATATGTATGTCCCCAAGGAACTCTACAAAAGAATTCTAGAGTGAACTGGTGAAGAGACAGGTGAAACATCATAAAAGCAGAAAACAAGAAGGCCAGCAAGATGTGAAGTATGTCCTGCCAAAGATAGGAAAACTAAACACATATGCTATCAATGTAAGTGGTACTTGCGTATGGAACATGCTGTTCACATATGTGAAAAGTGCCTTAGGCATGATAATTGAAGTAAATATTATTTTGTGGTAGAATTTTATTTATATCTTTGTTGTAGTTCCCACAGGAATATATTTTTGCTGGTATTTTTTAGATTTATTAAATAGTGGATGTAGAAAATGTTTGTTGTAAACATTGTACATATTAGATGTTTAATTTTATTGACATTTCATTTTCCTGTTAAGTATGTATTGTTTAATATAATAAAACAAAATTAAAATTAATAATTCATACATAGAAATGCTTCTAAAAATAAATGTGGGCATTGTACAGCCCCCGACATAACTTGCCATTCAAAAAAATTTTCTACTCATAAGATGACATATTGACACATTTCATTGATGAGATTATACTGAGTAGCAAACTAATCTGGTTATATTTTCAATAAGTGTGATAAGTCTATAAGTATGGATTACATTTAACAACATACACAAGATGCACAGAGAATGTTCAACAGGTTCTGCAGATATTCAGAAGCTGAAGCAAATAGAAAACCTAGGCATGGGAAGACAACTTGAAGGAGAAGCCCACTAGTTGACATCCTGAATCAGAGGTGTTTGGGGAGAAAAAGAATCACTTCTGAATCCTGGCCTAGATTAGAGCTCAGTTCTGGTCAACATAATATTGGGAACATATCAAAAACTTTGAGGGAAGAAGCCAAAGGAAGAACTAAAGAAGAGCAGTGTCAAAAAGAGTCCTGTGATCTGTGCCCACTTCAGCATTCATTGCTTACTGTCCACCTGTCTTCACTCTCTTTCCATGAGGAGACAGAGCCCAGTGACTGAAATATTTGCTGAAGGAAGGGTAACTTCTCAGTTTAACACACTAAGGAAGGCTCTGACTAGAAAATCAGAGGGCAGTGAAGAGGTTAAGATCAAAGAGCTGTTAGTACTGAAAGAAAGCACAGCTTGCTTCTGGATAGGTGTTGTGGCTTACATATAGATGTCTCCCTTCTTCTAAAAGCCTTATTTGCTCATAGATAGGGCTTTTGGGAATTAATGGATGATGATCTTATGATACTGGATCACAGCTGTGGGAAACTGGATTAGTATACTGATTGGCTTAGCTAGTGATGGATGTGGATAATGAGCTGATTGCAGAAGGAAGACCCACTATGGGTATCGGTAGCACTCATAAACAAACTTATAAATAGGCTTGTAACCTGGATGGAATAAAAGAAGGAAACTCACTGCTTCCTGTCTGTCATTCCATGGACTGTTTCTGCTCCACATGCCACCCAGTCCTGCAGCCAGCTGACTATGGTTTAAAACCTTCACAAACTGTGAGTCAAAATAAACTTTTCCTCCTTTTACTCATAGGTATCCAGTATTTTGTCCTGGCAACAAGAAAATAAGAAGCCAGAAATAGACAGGAGCTTGCAGTGGCTGTGACTGATGCTATCCAGGCATAGAGAAGATTCACTGCAGCAGTGACAAGCAGGGTAAACTCCCATTGCCACTCCAAAACCCCCAAATCTCTGAGTTTGTATATTCTGTCCTCTGACCTAAAGTTCAAATGTCACAATTTGGAAATCATCCATGATTTGTCCCTCTGCTCACTAAAGCCTGCTAATTCACAAGACCACATGAGCTCTCTCCCACTGGCTGCTGAAGTCAAAGCATAAGAGCCTTCTTTCTTGAGGCCATAAGACACTGCTGAAGTCCAAGAAGAGTCTTACCCCAGTGATTTCCAGACACTACTGGATTTGGGCTTTGGTTAGTGAATCTCTGATAGGCACCAAAGGAGAGACTGGAGCAATTGGATATCAGAGTGGAGTGGCTGAGTCACAGAGAGATACATGCTGTTCTTTTCCTGAGTGATATGGAGGGGGCAGACAGAAACAGCTGGAAGTGTTGTCAGAGAGAGAAGGGAACAGGAATTGAAGAAACATTCCTGCGCCTCAGAAATCAGTGATAAATTCTGCTTGAATCTCTGAAATAATTGAAAACATCACATTAAAGACAAAAAACTAACCAAAACAGCATGAATGCAGCTGAAATTCAACCAAGTTCTACTGCCAAAAGGAAACCAAAGTAGGATCAATTGTCCATTGGGAGAGGACTCTGCTTTTGTAACTTGATGTTTTGTTTATCTTCTTTCTTTTTTATTTGCCTTTCAACTGTGAGGTGTTGTTATACATGAACTGGAGAAAGAAATTAATTAGTGCATTATTTATATTATGTATATACCCACTACAAGACAAGTATGAAAGATTCAAAGATAAGCTTTATATCAATGAGTTCATTCCAACATGCTTAGAACCTCTTCAAATGCATCTGTCTTCTTCCTTTTCCTTACGCAGGTAGAAGTCTCTCAAAACCACTCTCCCACCCTCCAATCCAGACAAAAAATTAACACCAACAAAGTTCTATTTTTCCTCACTTTTATTTGTTATCTCTTTTCTTCTTCTTTCCTTTCTGAAGTATTTTCTACCTTGATCCCTCCTTCACCCTTTACATCTCAATCAACTGGTCACCAGCACTAATTTACTATTTTCCTGGGTAATTTAAAAAAGTGAAATGGTTCAAAGAATGTTTAAATTACATAATTAATGTATGCTTGATTCTGTAGATGTTGATATATCAGTAGTTCTTCTTTCCTCCAGTGGAATGACAGAGAATGGCCCTAATGCACTGAGTAACTCAAAAATGGATATACATACCAAAACAGAATCAAAGAGAATGTTGTATCACAGGTAGATATGCACAAACAGAAGAGGCAACCAGAGTAGGAGCAAAGTTTTTCTACCCTAAAGGATCTTCAGTATTAAGCATGAAAACAATAGAAATGTAACAAAACAATGAAACCAGATGCTTTCAAAATCCCTTACTCCTCAAAAACTGATCTCTTGGGCACTAGAATAGAGAAAATTATAGCCAAAGTTAATTTTAAAATGTTTAAAATGCTAGAAGAGACAAAAGCAAATTTGTAAATATTTTAACGAGCCTAAATAAAATTACAGAGTTAACAAAATATTGAGTAGTTTTAAAAACTACACAAACAATAAGCTGATAGTGATAAAAAAGAAAATGCAAGAAATGACTTAGTAAAAATAAGAAATTACAAGAAGAAATTAGGCAGAAATACAGGATATAAGAAAATTTAGCTGAAAATGTGAGTACTGAATGTAAGCAACATGACTAGTATGTCAGAACTCGATGATAAGATAGCTATAATTGGTCCTGGGCTTACTGACACCCTAAAAACAAGATACCATGTAAGCTGCAAACAACTGTTTACAATTAAAAAGGAACCTAAGAACAAGAGAAATAAAATTATGACTACTCAAAAGGCATGAAAACTTTATTCACTAAAATCAGAGCAATACTCTCATAAAATCTGGGAGAAAACTACTTTTCATTTAAACAACCTGTATAAAATTTCAAATAGCCATAATCAGAAAAAAGCATCTGCACAACTCATTATAGTCAAACTCCAGGAAACTCAGTACAAAGAGAATACTCAAAGCTGTTAATAGTAAAATACAGTAACCTCCAAAGGCAAACCTGTGCAAAAAATAGCAGATTTCTTAGCACAAATCTTAAGAGCCAGAATCACTTGGTGCAAAGATACTAAAGTATTGAAAGAAAAGAATTGTCACCCTAGACTTCTAAGCCCTAAAAATGATCCTTCAAACCTGACTAAAAATTACTTTTCATGACCAAAAAACCTAAATATTTATAAGCAGTAAACTAATATTGGAGAAAGTAGACAAAGTAATCACAGACAGAGACAGAGAAAACATCACCAACAAGCTCAAAGCAATGTCTATATTGAACTGGGCTAGTAGATAAATGAAGGAAAACCTAAAGAATTAAGCACTGAAAAATGCAATGACATAATTTAGTAAGTATTTTAAAATAATCACTCAGTATCAATGTTTTTCATTCTGTATTCAAGACAGATGAGTGGGTTGTATAAAACATATCTTGCCTGCAAGAGACATCCTACATTAGCAAAACTAAACACAATCACATATAAAAAAAGTAATAGATGAAAAAGAATAAACATACATATTAAGGAGTAGCAATCCTAATTTTAGACCAGGCACACTACAAAGCAAAACTTATCAGATGAAGATGTATGTAACTAATAAACTGAACAATTCAATGAGAAGAGATCTCTTCTATATTTATATATGCACCAAATATTAGTGCATGCATTTTCTTAAGGAAAAACTATGAAGCATAAAATAGATACATATCAATTATAACTGGTGTGTTTATTACCCTTCTTTAATAAGTGGAATGTTCAGAGAGACAAGACATTAGTTTAAGAAATATCAGAGTAAAACAACTCTACTGGAAAAAATTATGTGACAGATATCTATAGGATGTTGCATCCAAAAACAATGGAACTGATCCTTGGGAAGGGGAAGAATTAGAAAAGCTTTGGAGATGCCTGCTGAAAAAGGAGAGCCGGGAGTGTTAGGCTGTGTTTTAGGGGAGATTCTGGTCAGAGGTCAGAAAACCAGAAAGCTGGCAAACACCAGGCTCTGGAGGTTTTTTGCTGGGAAGGTCTGCATTGGCTGTTGGATTCCAGAAGATGTGTGTTATAGTTTGACAGAAAATTTTCTGCATTTTGCTCTTGTCCAGCGACTTTGCCTGACACAGATTAAGAGTAGTGGACTAGGCCAGGGAGTTAGCTCAGTGGTTCCGGCGCTTGTCTTGCAAGCGCAAGGGCCTGGGTTCGATTCCCCGGTAACCACATAACAATACTGGGTGTGGAGACCCACACCCAGCAGCAACCAGTACCACATACCACAGTGCCGGGCGTGGTGGCTCACGCCTGTAATCCCAGCACTCAGGAGGCAGAGGCAGGAGGATTGCTGTGATGTGAGTTGGAGGCTGAGCTCAGGGCCAGCCTGAACCACAAAGTGAGACCCTGTCTCAAAAAACCTTAAAAAAAAAAAAGAGTAGTGGACTAGTTAATTGGCAGAAGAAATTTTGAGACAGTCTAATGTTGACTGTCTGGCAGTGGTAACCTGTCTAATGTTGGATGCTTTTAGCCAGATCTAGGTAAATCAAGAGAAGAGAGACCAGTAGATTGATTTAAAAGATTGTGAGTCTTGCCAGAAAGGAAGCTCCAGTAATACTTCACACTGCAAAGTTACTGCATAGGGAAACTTCCTTGCTGAGAAGGAAGAGGATAATAGAAAAGATGGTCTGATGACATCACAAGAATCAGCAGAACTCTAGCCTGTGCAGTCTCAACAGTGAAAGGTGAAAAATTTTGCTTTAAGAGTGCCAGAGCACTATGTTTGAGAGTGGTAGTGACCTAAGGAGTTTATTCCTTGGCATTAGGTTCAGAATGCTGAATGATCCATGCTATAGGACCTCAAGAGGGAAGGAAGCCTGTCTACTCCTCTGCCTGGTTGCAGACTTTGGCATCATTCATGTGGTACTCATTTAAGATTCATGCAGAATATGAATTCCACAGGAATAAGACCACAGAGGTCAGGCTGTGTGCTCCTGAAATGGCAGTTTGTGAAGCTATGAATGTGAAGCTGAAGGTGTGTTGGAGATCTCTAATGTTTGGAGAAGCCAGGAATATGGGTTATTTGAGGCAAGCAGCAAGGAGTGAGAGAGAGAAGCCATGGTGACTACAACTATCTACAGTGCCATAGGGGCGGAGCCACTAAAACCCTTTGGAGTTCACATCTTGCAACAGATTGCCACAAGTGCTGGACAGGAAACCACAAGATTCAATATTTGTCTTGTTGGATTCTGGGCTTTTTTATCTTTTTATCTTCATATTTGGAATGGGAATATTTATCTTGTGTCATTGCATGCTACAAGGGTTTAACTTTCCTTTCCTTTGTACAGGGAATTTCAGCTAAGAATTTTCCTTAGATCTCAGAGGAGACTTTAGAGTTGGACCTTGCAGAAAAGCTGAAACTGTTAGGATTTTGGCAATTCTTGAAGATGGACCAAATGCCTTTTGCATAAAGGAGTGTACATGTTACATTTGGGGAGGGCAGGGAGAGAACATTATGGCCTGTGTCTAGATGGCCTTGAAAGTCACGCACAGTCGCAGCACCAGGAGATCTTTTCAGAGGTGGCTGGATCTCGACTGTGTGATGCTGGGATAAAGAGTGTGTAGTTAGTTAGATCACTGATTGGTTTAGCATAGTAATTGTTGTGGATATGGGAAGGTCCATCGTGGTTACGAGTGTTACCTGCCCTATATTTCTGTAGCCCAGATAGAGTATAAGGGAATGGTAGAGGACTACTGTGGTCAATTGCTGCCCACTGCTTTGTGCCTTCTGCCTGCCATGAACTCCTCCTCTGTGATGCTCCTCTGTCCTGGCATCCTGCCTCTGAGCCAGTCATCTATGAACTGAAACTTCTAAAGTCTGTGGACTACAATAAACCTTTCCTCATTTACATTTGGTTGTCGAGTATTTTGTCTCATGAGAAAAGTAACTAAGAAACATCCTGTTTTCTTTGGTCTATTGTTTATTTGGCTCCTCATGTGTATTTGGGGTCAAATAAAATATTGCATGCAATATTTAAACCTGTGTGTCTAATTTACTTCATTTAACATCTTTTAACATGTATTCATTTTCTGAGAAATGCCTCAAATTTGGTCTTCTTTGTGGCACAGTAGTATACACCATTGTATAAAAATACCATGCTTGGGCCGGGGAGTTAGCTAAGTGGTTCCGGTGCCTGTCTTGCAAGAACAAGGGCCCGGGTTCGATTCACCGGTAACCACATAACATACTGGGCGTGGAGACTCACACCCAGCAGCAACCAGTACCACATACCACAGTGCCGGGCGTGGTGGCTCACGCCTGTAATCCCAGCACTCGGGAGGCAGAGGCAGGAGGATTGTGATGTGAGTTTGAGGCTGAGCTCAGGGCCAGCCTGAACCACAAAAGCAAGACCCTGTCTTAAAAAAAAAAAAAATACCACGCTTGCATTGCCCATTCATTCATCTGCTGAGGGACATATGGGCTGCTTCCACTACTAAGATACTGTGAACAGAACAGATTTGCTATAAACATGAGTAAGCGTGTATCTGCGAAATATGACATCTTTAACTCTTTCAGAAAGATACTTCAAAGAAGAAAGCTGAGTTAAACGGAATTTCTAGGTTTATTTTTTAAAAGGAATCCTCATATTAATTTCCATAATGGTTGTTACTACTTTTCATTCTCTAAAACAATATACAAGGGTTCTTTTTCTCCAGGACCCTCAGAAACATGTACTGGTTATGATTTTTGGTGACAGCCATACTTTCTGGAGTAATCTATTTTGTTTTAATTTATATTTCTCTAATTGCCAGAGATGTTGAACATTTTCTTACACTTTTATAATTCATCTGTTCTTCCTCTTCTGAGAAGTGTATATTCATTTCAATTGTCAATTTTAAAATTTTTTTCTTTAATATTAGAGGGTCAAATTTTTCTGAATTCTTCATATATTCTAGATATTAGCCCTCTTTTCATGTAATAGGTAGCAAAACTTTTTTCTCATTGTGTAACTGCTCTCTTCACTCTGTTGAGTGTTTAGTTTGCTTTGCAGAAGCCTTTTCATTCAATATAATATCAATTAATACTTTATGCCATTTATTGTACATTTAATTTTTTTGCAGAAAGCCCATGTCTATGTCTATGTCCTAAAGGCTTTTAATTTATTTCCTGTTAGAATATTATTTTAATATTGATATATCTGATGTAATTTGATTTTAATCTTGTATACACTGACCCGCTATAGATCTAGATATGATCTTTGCATATGGTTTTTTTTTGGGGGGGGGGTTGAGACAGGGTCTTGCTTTATAGTTCAGGCTGGCCCTGAGCTCAGCCTCAAACTCACATCACAGCAATCCTCCTGCCTCTGCCTCCCGAGTGCTGGGATTACAGGCGTGAGCCACCACGCCCGGCATTGTGGTATGTGGTACTGGTTGCTGCTGGGTGTGAGTCTCCAGGCCCAGTATTGTTATGTGGTTACCGGGGATCAAACCCAGGTCCTTGCACTTGCAAGTCAGGAGCTGAAACCACTGAGCTATATCCCCGGCCCGATATGTTTTAGCCCATTTTCCCAGCACAATTTGCTAAAGACACTTTCTTCTCCAGCATGTATTTTTGTTCTTTCTGTCAAAGATTAGACATCCAAATGTACTTGGGGCTTTTTCCTGTATTCCTTATTCTGCTTCATTGACCCACATGTCTGTTTTTATAGTAGTATCACATGGCTTTTATCACCAGAGCTTTACAGTGTAAATTGAAGTCTGAGAATGTGATGACTCCTGCTTTCGTTGTTCTGAATTTCTTCTTGTTCCATATAAATTTTAGAATAGTTTCCCCTAGTTCTCTGAGACAGGAAATTGTTGTTTGGATTAGGATTGTGCTCTGTAGACCAATTTTGGCAGTTTGATCATTTTGACAATTGGTTTTTCCTATCCAGGAACAGAATATATCTTCATTTCTGATGTCCTTTCCTATTTCCTTTCTCAGAATACCATAGGTTTATTGTAAAGGTCTTCTTAGGTTCTTGCTTAGGTTAATTCTTAGGTATGTAGTTTTTCCTGATTCAATGTGGATAGTATTATTAATGAGTTCATTATTAATTTAGTGGATTACTATTGATTTTTATGTGTTGATTTCATATCCTGCTAGAGTACTTGTTTGTGTTGAATCTGTTTGTACCGAATTTGTTTATTAATTCTAGAGGTCTTTTGGTGAAATCTTTTGGTTCTTTTAAGTAGAGGGTCATGTCATCTGCAAATGATGACAATCTGTCTCATTCTTTTCCTTCACATGTTCCTTCTGTTCCTTTCCTGATAACTTTTGCTGGATAGCTCTGCCTAATTATTTGAATACTTCATTGAACAGGAACAGTAATAGTGAAAATTATGTTTTGTTCTCAATTTTCAAGGTAAAACTTTCAGCTTTGCACCAATTAATATGATGTTTGCTATGGATGGTTTTTATTAGATTGAGATAAAGGTCCTACCTCCATTCTCTTCAGGATTTTAATCATGACGTTAGATTTTGTCATAGGCTCTCTCTGTAACTAATGAGATGATCCTTTAATTTTTGTTATTTCATCTGTTTGTGTCAAGTATTGCACTGATTGAATTGCATATATTAAACTATAAACTATCCTCTCTTCCCTGGTAAGAGGCATACTTGGTCTTGAAAGTATGATCTTTAGGTGATTTTCTGTATTCTTTCTGTTACTATTTTATTGATAATTTTTGTGTCTATGTTCAACAGTAAGACTAGCCTACAGTTTTCTTTTTGGTTTAGTCCTTCTCTCATTTTGGAATCAGGGTATTGCCAGCTTCCAGGAGTGAATTTAGGAGTACTCTTTCCCATTCAATTTCATTAAAGAGTTGAGGAATATTTGCATTAGAAATTCCTTGAAATCTTGTAAAATTTAGTAATAATATATTGGGAACTAGACTTGTCTTAGTTGGGATGCTTTCTATTTCTACTTCAATTTCATTGTGTGTTATTGATTTACTGGTTGTTTTCATGGCTTATTAGTTCAGTTTTCATAATTCATGTATATCTAGAAATCTGCCTCATTTCTTTTGGATTCTCCAGTTTATTGGAGTACACATCTTCAAAGTAGTTACAAATAACCTTAATTTCATCAGTATTTTCTGGGATTTTACCTTTTGCATTTTCCAAATGCATTCATGTAGATTTCTACTTTCATTTTATTATAAGTTTAGCAAGGGTTTAATTTTTTCAGTCTTACTAAAAGCCACCTCTAAGATTTTTTTGTTTCTTTGTTTTGTTTTTAATAATTTGAGTTTACTGGTACATTTTAGGACTATATTATGATCACATTCCTAATTGAGAATGTGTGTCTGTACAAGATATATCTTGATTCTGTTTCCCATTCTCCTGCCCTCCTTTCAAACCCCTCCTCCTATGTACATAAATGTATTTCTAGTCTTTTCATTTTATCATCAAATGTTTTCTTTCCCTTATTTGCTTTCCCCTGGTGGAAGGCAGCAGAAGTAGAAAGCAGCAGCAGCCACAGCCTGCTTTCTTCTGTCCATTACATTTCATCTAGGCTACAGGCCTATTGACTGGTGCCCACACACAAGGTGAGGTTTCCATTATCCACAACTATAATCCCAGTATCACACTCTCAACCAACATTTACACACACTAAACCCAGTTACTTTCGAGAAGCCTCATCTATGAGTGCAAGGCATTGGGGGAGGGCATTTAGGTACAAGTCATAAGACCAATCACCATATTGAAGTTTTTACTCCCTTCTTCTATGATTTCAAGTAATTCAGCTGTATGGCTTTTGAATTCCTCACCCTTGAGGTCCCATAGATCAGCTTTGTGAAAGTCAGGAGCTTTGGGAAGCATTTTGTTGCCTTGTTCTTTTTTCCTGAGGTTTATGGGTTGGTTACAATGGAATAATTTCACTGTTAATATGCAGAACTCTGTAGTGTCTAATTTTCTTCACACATTCTAAGCATGGCTAACTATAGGCCTTTGTGTGTGTCAAAAGTTTCAACCACCTCATTTAATTTGCAAAGAGAGAGTTACTGAAATTGGCCTAATACCCAGTACTTGGGAAATGGCTAGCAGTATTACCAATGGCTCAAAGCATTCCACATATTGACATACAAATAAAACCACTAACAGCAACCTGCTACCCTAGCAGTAACAACATCAACAACAATAATAGCACCAAAGACAAAGTGGATATCGACATGCCATAAGAACCAATAATGTACATTCCTGAACCACAGAAAGAAGACTTATAATTACAGTACAAACACACAAGCCAATTATTGATGTATGGTGAATAACAAATGTGACAACTATATTTCCACTGACAACAGGAAAGAATACAACAGTAATTATATAGTTAACTAATATATAAAAATTAATAAAGCTTAATAGCTGTACTAGTAAATGCAAGATGGAAAACAGATATATAAATAGCAAAATTTGAGACATTAAGCAATGAAAGTTGAAGAAAAGCTAAATAAAGATTTATGTTAAGAGGTAAGGATATCAATACAATTAGACAAAAGTAACAGAAAAATAATAAACAAAAGAAAAAAGAACAAAATACAGAAAATATGTGAAGAAAAAAGAAAGCATCACCCTCCCCAATGAAGACATACAGTCCAAAATTATTTCTATGTATTTTAAAATGAGTAGTTTCTGTCCAAAATTTGCAGTCTTAGAATCCAGCATGTGGGGGTCTGTGAGGTGTCCCTTTGTTCCAGGTGTCCCACTGTCTTTGTATCTAGGCTGTGGCAACTCTCAGGCTCAAGCATGTCTTGGCTCACAGTGCGAGATGGAAAAATCAATCAGATCACAGTTCTCTATATTGACTACTCATCAGTGCAGTAATTCAAGCAGATTGATGGACATATTACCAGCACTTTCAAATCCAGTCTCCTCTTAAAGCCACACATGCTGGACCTGGCTTCTCATAATGTGGAGAATCTTTTTGATGGTATTTGCTTGGAATACATGCTCCCTGTGACCATCTGTAATGGTTCCCACATCCAGTCACTGTGATAGAGCAGCCCTGGAAACCCTAAAGTTTAGGTTTAAGCAATTAACAATTTCCATAAATGAGTCCAGATGAAACTTTCTCAAATATGATGTTGCATTCGATTGATCTTCCAATTCTGGCCTGCTATGTGGAAGGAGTCCCTTTCATAGTGCAACCCCACACTGTTTTTTATGGGAACTTTTTGGGTTTTTTTCCCTTTTTTTTTTTTGTACCAGGGCCTCAGGTTTTCTAGCCAGGTGCTGCACTCCTAAGCTTCATCCTCAGCCTCCAACACTATTTCTGTAGTTTATAATGGTCATAGGCTTTTCTTCAGACTAGCATGCTGGTCTAATCTATTATTGCTCAGTGGAGCTTCCAACCATCTGGATTTACCTTTTCTTCCTGGGCACCGGACTCATCTATCTGTACTTCTTATCTTCTTGTGGTCAAAAAAATATTACACAGTATTAATACACATTCCGCTTTTCTTTTATCAAGTGCTGAGTACTTGGCTTGTTGCCACATCTGACTATATAAGTAATATTAGTATAAACATACCTGTGCAGTTGCTGTTTGACCTCTGTTCTTATTTTGGGGAGGTATACCTCAGTGTGGTTTCAGTTTGCATTTCCCTAATGATTAATGATCTTGAATATCTTTTAGTATGCTAGGTATGCAAGTGTTTTTTGGTTCATTATGTTTAAGTTGGGTTAGTCTCCTTTTCATTATTGATAAAATTTTTTATATATTCTACATACAAGTCCTGCATGAGATATATTTCTTGCAAAATCATTCTTATATTCTATGTGTTGTATGCAGTCTTTTGGTGGTGTAGTTTGAGATAAATGTTGCATTTCATTCTATTCTAATTTACCTTTTCTTCTATTGTCACTTGTGCTTCTGGTGTCATTTCTTTAAAAAACAGTAACTTAAAGTCATCAAGATTTATTCTTGTGCTTCCTTTTAAGAT
>PVIR01020774.1:0-30195 GCA_004026965.1 Petromus typicus | reverse complement strand
GTAAATGAGTCCTAGCATTGTATGTTATATATTGTGAAATAGAAAATGCTCAATGTAAAATAAGGTGAAAGGGGACAATGTTGAGATTGTAACAAAAAAGTAAGGAAACAAATTTTATATATATGGGGGGTAGGGTGGGTGGGGCTATGGGAAAAAATGAGAATTAAGTTGTGTCTTATACTGGTACAAATCCCCATTATGGAGTGCAATCATGATGTGTATATTTAATGTACCAATAAAGATAATTTTACAAAAAATAAAATAAAAAGTGTAGACATCTTCATCTTGAAACGGGATGGGAAAAGGTATCACTGGCATCTTAAAGCCACCTACACAGGAACCCTGAGGACAGTCACTAAACTCCATATTCCAGAAAGAACACTTGAGCCTTTCAAATCAGATCATATTTGAGCTGTGTGAGTGGAGTTCTGTTTTTATTGCATATCTAGGATGATACCAAAATAGAAAGAGTCAAAATTTACCTGTGTCTGAAAGAGTTCCTGTAAAATTACTGTCATGACTTCATTAAACATTTACTTTAAATGACAGGTCACCCATATTACGAAGCCATTTTGGATAAAGCTTAATTTTCATGAAACATATCAGTCTGTATAAGATATCTATTGCTCTTTATATATGATTGGTAGTTTGCATCATTCAAACAATTCCCAAGACCACAGGAATTTAATGTAATCAGGCAACATTAATCTAAACTGTGCTTGTGCTTATGGAAATTGTACCAGCACCACTCTGTGCTCATAATGAAGGTTTAATTTTTGTAGATAATTTCTGAAATGGAGACAGACACATGATACAAAAAGATAAAATTTCATATTAAATATCTTTTTTGAAAATACTAATTTCATATATTCATAATCATTTCAGATTGCACGAACAATTCAGTTTTACTCCAAACATTATTTCCAGAAAGTATAGAGGAGCAGAAAATAATTTTCTTAAATAAAATGAAATTCAGAAAGGAAAATATGATTTTAATAGCAAGCATTTTAATAAAAGTGAACAAAATTAAAAGATAACAAAAGAACAAAGAAGAGTAAATGGAATGAAGGGACAATTACTGGGTTTTTGTTATTTTAAATAAAGTGAGTTTACTGGTATATTTTAGAATTACAATATGTTCACGTTGTTCATTTAGAATTTGTACCTGTACATCATGTATTTTGATTCATTTTTCCTATTCCCTTGCCACCCTCTACATACATAAACTTTGTTTCCATTTTCATTTGTACCATCATTTGTTTTCTTTTCTTTCTTTGCTTCATCTCCTCCATCCAGTTTTATTTCCATTTAAACATTTTCTATTTCACAATATTTATTATACATTTTAAACTTCATTTGCACCTTCAGTTTCTCATGCTAGAGAAATGATATAACATTTACATATCTGTGTCCTATTTATTTCACGTATATGTATGGCCTTCAGGTGTAGCCATTTAGCTATAAATAACACTAATTGGTCATTTTTATGGCTGCAAAGAATTACATTTTTATTTTTATTTTTTTTTACAAAAAGCTCATGTGAATTATCTAGGTTCTGGTTGATAACATTTGTGCAGGTTTCCAGATTTAGTAGTTACAAACTGTGCTGTTATAAACGTGAGTGCATATATGGTTCTATGGTATGATAGCTTTTTCTTTTTTCTTTCTTTTTTTTTTTTTAATTCTTTAATGGATATACCCAGGAGGAAAGTGGAAGGGTGAAATGGGACCTCTATTCCTAGTTCTTGAGTAATCTCTACACTCATTTGCACAGTGACTGTACCAGTTTACTTTCCCACCTACAGTGGAGAATGGTTCCCTTTCTCCCCACAACCCCAACAGCATTTGTTGTTGGTTGACTTCATGATAGTATTCAATCTTTTTGGAGTCAGGTAAAATCTCAATATTGTTTTCATCTCCTCTCTCAAATGACTCGGATCATCAAATATACCTTTTCTGCTTTTATATTTTCCATTTAAAAACATCTGTTCATTTCAAAAGTTCACTTTGGAACTGGGTCTTTAAATTTGAAGGATCTGATTTTTATTAAGCTCTTTATATATTCTAGATAGTAGATCTTTATGTAAGGAACAACAAGTGAAGCTTTTCTTTCCCCCTCACATAATACCTTGTCTTTCAATTTGTTGGTGATTTCTTTTTCTGTACAGAAGCTTTTTGAAAAAAGTAGACCCCATTTTTTAAGAATTATTTTTGTTAGGATCTGTGCTACTGATGTTTTGTTCATCAAGTCTTCCCCTATACCACTCTCTCCAGCAGTTCTATTTACCCTAACTTCTAGCAGGTTACTATTTCTGTTTTAATAATTAGATATTTAATTCACTTTGATTTCAGTTTAGTAAATGGTGAAAGAAATAGGAATAGTTTTAATTATTGGCAAGTTGAAACTCAGTTTTTCCAGCACTATTTATTAAAAAAGCTATCTTTCCTCTATTGAGGGTGTTTGGCTCCTTTTCAAAGATGAGGTGGCTCAGTATCTCTGAAGTTGATTCTGTATCTTCTAGACTGTTCCACTGATCCTCAGTTCTGTTTCTTTGCCAGTATTATGATGTTTTTATCACACTGGCTTTGTAATATAGTTTCAAGTTGGGTATCGTGCTACCTCTTCTCATGTGTTGTTACCTAGAATTGCTTTTGCTACTCTAAGTTTCTTCTGATTCCAAAGGAATTTTTGAATTTTTTTTTCTAGTTTTGTGAAATATACTGTTGAAATTTCAATTGGAATTGAATTAAATTTATATAGCAATTTTTGGAATATGGACATAATCATAATGAACTAATCTATCCAATTTGGTCAATATATGGAATAATCTTTAAAATAATACCTTATTTTTGGTACAGTAGGAAACTCATGCTATGGTGAAATTACAGTCTTTTTTGTCACAATGAAAGCCACATATTTAAAGAGATACATGGGTAAATGCTGTGGTGAAATAGCCACAAAACTTTCTCAATTTCATCATCATAATATTTACAAATTATTGAAATAGTCCTAAAATTTATTTTAAATATTCTTTATTTGGAGGGTTCTTCATATTTACTTTTTAATATTTTTCTAAGTGACATATAAAAACATATATTAACATATATTAACAATGAACATAATGTTTAGAATGTAGTATCTCCGAGCCTGTGTGCATTACATAATATCTACTTGAGGTTAAATATCTCCTTCAATGTTGATCATCACTTAATAGTAAAATTTGTCAAAATCCTTTCTGCTAGAGTTTTTGAGATGTATATATTATTCGTCTGCATCATCTTCCTGTTTTCTCTTAATAACTTTTGCCCTATAATAACTTTTGCTCTGATCTAACTATAATTTTGTACTTCATTATTTACATTTACTTTATTCATTCATCAGCTGATGTACATAAATATATCTTGTTACCATTTCTTTTCCATTGTATACTGTGCTGCATTGAACATAGGCCCTCAGGTAGGTGTTCAATATGCTGATTTCATTTCCTTATGAATACACGTTATAGTGGAACTGTTGGATTATATGATAATCTTACTTTTACAGTTACAGATATAGAATAACTCCAAAGTAGTTAGAAGTTCAGAGGTTGGATTTTGGCTAGATGGTGAAATCACCATATTATCAATGAGTTCATCCCCTGAGGAGTGGATAGTTTAATGTGTTTTCTCAGAAAATGGCATGGATGGAAGGGGATTGTTGTTGGGGATATGTCTTTAAAGGTATGTATCCAAAATTCTGGGATATCTAATTTTATAAACTGGGTCATTTCCACAATTCTGATCAGAAAACAAATTGGATGAGGATCAAATCAAATTCAACAACTAGGAACAATGTTAATCTTATGGGAAAATTTGGTTTGATTCACATCCAATTTAGTTAGTGATCAGAAACCTGAAAAAGATTATGTTTATGAATAAAGGGGACAGTCTTATCGCTTTGGGTGTTCAGTACTTTGTCCCACTGATGAGAAACTAGTAGTATGGAAAACATCATACTGTTTCCATAATACTTTAATAATTTGCAATCTCTTCATTAGTGTTCAAAATTTATATTTTCTCATGTCTTTTTAAGTATTTTTAATTTTAACCCTTTAAATTAATCCTGTTTAATAGAGCTTCATTTATTAGGAAACAATGCAAGAGAAAACCCCTAATGATTTATTTCCTCTTAGGTATGTAATTTATGGTGAAATGTTTAAGCAAAAAAAAAAAAAAAAAAAAAAAAAAAAGAAAAGAAAATAAAAAAGAAAAAAAGAAAAGAAAATGTATTTCCCTAGATATTTGCACATTTCAAAATTTGAAATGAAAATAGTCAACTTGTTAGACATGACAGACTTGAAACTCCCCACTGGATACAGTGAGATGATGATCAATGTCTTTGTCTGAATTTGTACCTCTTTTCAAAATTTGGCATCTATTTCTTATAATTTCTCATTTTCCAGAGAATGGTATGCCTTATATTTAAGTGTACATCTCAAATTTTTCTAATATTTTGTTACTTTTAGAGAATGATACTTTTGCCTGATAGTAAAAATTATGATGCTCCCTATTTTGTTTGCATTTTCTCGGTTTCTATAACAAATGATAACATCTTATTGAAACATATTTTACTCTATTTCCAAAAGCAACTTTTGTCAATGTAAGGATCACATGGAATCAATGCCGATGTTTCAACCATTTCACATTGAAAGCTATTCAAATCAACTTTATTTAACATAGGAAAAACCTACTTTGAAAGCTAAATGCATCTAAATCTTCCTTTACCAACACTCTTTACATCTAGAAAGTAAAGCAATTGAAGGTTTCTAAAAATTCCTCTATATTTGACTCATTAGTATGCATTTCAATTTGTCAAATTTAGCTCTATTCAATTAATTCACTTTAAATCTTCTAAGTGCTTGACATTGAACTGCAGTGTGAGGGAGTGGCATGAATGAACAGCAGCAGAGAACAGAACTTCTGTAAGGCTTGTCTAAAATTGAGCATCCCCATGCTCAGCTAGAATCATTTCAGTTATGCTTTTTATCCTGATAATATACAGCTGGAGGTTCAGCCAGTCATGAACTTGACAGCAGGCTTTCTTAAAGGCCTAGGATTTCAAAATGTAGTTAACATTTTGTCTACTCTTGTATCCCCTTTATACTCTTACTTGCTTTCTGATTCCCAACCATCTGTTCCTCTAGAAGAAGCCAAGAGGCTAAAAAATATTCTCTTGCTAAATAACACTCCCCAAATGGTTTGACACTGTGCAATTGTGCAATTGTTACACATTTTGGACAACAGTGGAATATGAAAACTATGAAATAAAGAGAAAATACAGTATTTAATATAATATCAAAAAGATATTTTCATTGAATTATTAAAAGTAAAGTACTTATATAACAGCATGTATATCACAAGAGCCTAGTCTTTCAATAACATGGACAGTGTGATTTTCCACCATAGCTGAAGGTGAAAGCACTTCCTTGTCAGTAACCTATTCAACACATAATGAGAACAATATCCAACTATATTGTAGGAAGTTAAAGGATTTTATGAGATTTTAAGTCAAAAATAGAAATTAGCTAATTTTTCTTTTATCTTTCTTTTCTTTTCATGATTTTTATTGTTGGACTGTGTGTGTGTCTGATATTTCTTATTGTGTAAGGACATCATGCAAAAATCTGTGTACTTCTATGATTGACTTTATATGGAGAACAGCAGAAATGTTTATAGGTCTAGCTCTGATTACTCCATGTTCATTTTTTCCTAATATGAGGCAGATCATATTAATTTACAAATAAATTGAACTTAGGGTTTTTATTTAATATATTGCATGTACCCAAATACTGGTTACATATTCATTTCCTTAGTAGGAAATTCAATTATTTAATAAAACATTGATTCTTTTAAAAATTAATTTTATTATACTACAAGTAGATATTAATAAAGAAAATATAAAAGCCATTTTAGAAAACAATAATTTCTCATGAAAAAATTATTAGAACATAATTATTTTAAACAGTTGTATCATTATTTTAAAAGAATGTGTTTTTATTTGCTAGTGAATCTCTGTTTGTTTTTTAAAAATTTTTTTAATAAAAAATTTTGCAGTACTGGGGATCAAACTGGGGCCCTTGGGTTTCCAAAGTTAGAGGGGTACTATGTGAGCTAAATTTCAAATATTCATTTTTAAATAATTACCTTTAACTGCATAAAACATCTTAAATATTAACAAAGTATCTCATTTTGTATAATTTTTAACAATATCATCACATTGCAAAACAGTTATTATTCCTTTTGGTCCTTATTTTCTCATACCTCAGAGACCATGCTATATTTACACATGTGTTTGATATTTTTCTCTTGATTATGTACTCAGAGTGCATCCATTTCCCTAGTATTGTCTCATCTATTCTTCTCTATGGATGAATAGTAGTCTTACTTTAAAAAAATATCTTTTTTTACTCATTCATCAGTTGATAGACAACTTTTGTGCCAAGGTTTATCTAATATAAACTGTTTTGCTGTAGATATGTATGTGGGTATATTTCTGTGGCATGATGTTTTAAAATCTTTTGGGAAAATATCCAGAAGGATAATAACTGAGTCAAAATGAATCTTTAATCCCAGTTTTTTTGATGAATCTCTACTCTGATTTCCACAGTGGTTGCACCTACACTCTTACCATCAGTAGAAAAGGATTTCTTTTGCCCCATATCCCTGTTAGCATTTGCTGTTGGTTGATTTCGTGATAACAGCCATGTTTTCAAGAATGATTTGGAATCTCCACATTGTTTTAATTTGTATATATTAAATGACCAATGATGTTGAGCATTTTTGCAAGTATTTATTTGCTGTTTCCACTTCTGTATGATTCTGCTTTAAAATTATAACTATATTTTCTTCCAGATGCCATTAGTTTTTTTTTCAAGAACTACAGTGATTTTTATCAGCTCAGTAAATGATCCATTTCTCCATAGATATATCAAATTATTTAATTTTATAAAAATGTCCAATATAAACAAACACTCTCTTCCACTTTTGTGACTTGAAGAAGATGCATAAATAAGGTATTTACATCTGGCCATGTAGTAATTGATGATTCCTATCTGCAAGATAGGCTTGGTCACTAGCACAAAAAAGTAAATAAAAAAATACAAAATATTCCTTTGTAAAACTTGTTTACTGCATCTGCCAAAAGTAATGTCATAGTGTTGATAGTATACTGGTGAGCATAGCTGCCATCTAAAAGTAGTGTCATATATTTATAAAAATGTAACATGTAATATTTAAAAATTAAGCTTTTTATGAGCTACTATTTTAATGACATTCTGATAACTCAAATAAATCTAAGGCCAGCAGTGAGTTAATGTGTTAATTAAGCTAAAATACTACAATTTGTTGTGACACTAAAATCTCAGTCAGTATAATATATGTTTAAATATAATGGACCCTCAAGTTCACTCTCATGACCAGCTTGATGTATTAACAACTTGGACTAATAAAGTTAAAACAAGATTCAGCTGCATGTTGTTATCTGTAGCACTACCCAAGTAAATACCCAAAGCTCAGCTGTATTTACTTACAACCGGTATGAGTTACAGCCAGACCTCAGGAATCCATCAAGTTAATAAGAGCCCACAGTAACATGTATTTTTATCATCATAAAATTAATAAATATAAAATACAATAAATACATATAAAACTTGGTTAAAATATTTTTTGTCTGAGTTTAGTTTTCCTCAGTAAAGTCATCCTGAACATTATACAAATGTGATACTTGTCGAGAGGATTATTTTCAATTTCCAGTTTTGTTTATACAGTATAGGCTACTTTGTCCTTTACTTATAAATATGTAGATTTGTCTACATAGATGATTTATTGTCTAATAGACAATAGATGTCTAATAGATGATTTATTTGAGCACAAAAGGACAAAGTGCTAAATCCCATGTTTTCAAAATAAACAACCAATTAGCATGACACTAGCTTTGCTATGAGTAACTTTTTCTTCTCACTGTCTTACAGACAGCATTTTGTTCTTTTTTTGAATAAATTTGTGGTTACTATATACATTATATTTATATGCAAACAATAACTATTATCTTTAAAGAACATATTTTAAAATAAATGATGACTAAATACCATCTGAGAAAACAAATAAACTGTCAAATACAATCCGTAGATGATTCTACTGTATGGTATTTTAATTATCAAAGAAGATAAATTTTAGTCCAGAGGAAGCACAGATATTCTGACATTTAAAAAAATCACTTAGAAAGTAGTTAATTAATCTGTATAAAATAATAGAAGGAAGAAAATTCAATGCAAGTTTTACTTTGAGAACCTAGTAATAGGCATTCAGAACAATATATAAATTAATATTAAGAAACACATTTCATATAATCGATTATAAACTATTCAGTAAAGTAGTACAATGAATCAAGTAGCTATAAAGATAAAGAGTAGAGCAACAAAGTTGTATAATTGGGATGTTTATATAAAACCAGACATCTTAGTGCAATTAAAATGAGGGAACTTTCCGGCAAGGCTGCAGAGAAAAACAAACACTTCTCCGCTGTTGGTGAGAATGTAGACTGGTACTCCACTATGGAGATCAGTGTGGAGATTCTTCACAAATTAGGAGTAGAGGCCCCATTTGACCCTACTATTTCCCTGCAACCATGTTTATAGGAGCTCAGTTTGTGATAGCTAAATTGTGGAAACAACCCACATGCTCTCTACTCTAGACTGGATAAAATAGGTATGTTTTGTTTTTGTTTTAGTTTTTAATAAAATGGAGTCTTACTCTACCATAAAGAATAATAAATTTGAGTCATTTATACTCAAATGGACATACCTTAAGGACTTACTCATAAATGAAATTAACAGCTCTTGGATATGTGAATATTGTATCTTTTCTCTGGTATGAGAAACTGAAGATATAAATAAGTTCTAGAATGTATGATAAATACTGTGAAATATAAAATATTCAAAGAGAAATGAGGTGTAACGAGAGGAAAGAAAAAATGTAGTGGTAAAAAGAGGAAGCAAATCATATATATATATATATATATATATATATATATATATATGATTTAGGTTGAGTAGGGGAAAGAAAAAAAATGAGAATTAAGTCATGTTGTATACTGGTACAAATTCTTAATGTTGAGTTTGATCATAATATATATACATAATGTGGTAAGAATTTTTAAATTAAAAAAATAAAAAGAAAGATGTGAAACCTTCCATTGAATTTAACCAAACTCATTGTGTATCTTTTGATACCATTGGCTCTGTGTTTCCAGGCAACAATGTGTTTTTATTTATTTATTTTTTCCCAATACTAGGGATTGAACTCAGGACCTTCGTACTTATAAGGCAGACAGGGCACCACTGAGCTAATTCACCAGCTTTAGTACTGTCTGTTGAGACTCCTTCTGGGGACAACACTGGTATTCAATAGTTGCCTATGTCAAACAACTTAGCTCTATTTCTAAGAAAAGAGGTGAAACATACAATAATTCTTTTCACAAATATATTGATAGGAAGATACACATTTTCACTGTTTCATTTGTTACATACAAGACTGATTTTCAGAAATTAATATATTTTTGTATAGTCTCTTTACTTGAGGTATATGTAAAATATTCCTTAGCACATCAAATGTATAGCTGAATATGCACTTCCTAAAACTAGTATTGAAATACTTATCTGCACTACGGTGATTCAAGAGTCAGACTTGAGGCCATCAGGAAATGCTCAGACAATGGGGGCAGAGCTGCGCCAATGAGAATAGTATCTACGGAGAAACTAGACCCCAGGGAGCTGATTTCCCTCCCACTACTAGGGATAGGGAAAGTGTCATCTCTGATCAGAAAGTAAATCTCTGCCAGACACCAAATCTACCTGTGCTTTGGTCTCAGACGTTCTTTTCTCTAGGAGAATGACAGATAAGTTGACATCTTTTAGAAGCAAGCACATCTATGATGGTCTACTGTAACAGCATTAACAATGCAAGAGTTCAAGTTAACATGTACTTCTATCTACAGGGGAATTATTTAAAGGAAAATGCTTCTTTTCAAATACTTTAAGATTACATTTAACAAGAATTTTAAACTAATAGCCAGTAATACATGTTACTTTCATACAAGATTTGCACAAAAAATTGGGCATAAATTTCATTTTTCTTTCACTCAAAGGAGAAGTTTAAGTCTCCTTGGTTAAGGTACACGCCACTCATGTCTTCTGGCAAGCGAAGAGACACCCAAAAGAATTCGAGCATGTTCACTCTGGTAGCATAAATTGGCCTATAGCCACTTGGGAGACTCCTGTTCCTCCTTGGCCTTGACTGTTGCAGTCATTCAAGAGCTAACCATATACGGAAAAAGATTTTGTTCCACCAATTAGATACAGACTCTTTGCCCATATGCACTTTTGACCACGCCCACTTCTTGTGCTCAATATAAGCATATATAATCCACAATAAAAATAGTAGTGTTCTCTGAAATATCCCTGGAGTCAGCATGGTGACTCTGGCCCTCATTCTCCCCATCTGGGCCTTTGAACTTGATCTTCAGCCAACACCAAGGATGACTACACATTCACTTGTCTAAGCTGTTTTGTATATCTTGATAAACTATATATGAACCTCGGTTTTCCACATCTATGAATATTTTTTTTTATTCTGACAAAGGGCAAATAGAAAATTTTGTTTGACTTTTGGTATTCTCAAAAGTAGAGTAGGAGTACTGTCATATTATGTATGTTGAAGTATGCACCCAATAAAATGCCTTGACTGATATATATGAAATATATGTTAACATATATTTGTTGGTTTCCAACAATATACTGAATATGTTAAGTTACAGCCTGTAGATTAAAAAAAAAAATCCCTCAGAGTCAATGTAAGGGTTTTACTAAAATGGCAAACAAGCAAAAAATGAGACAAAAATAAAAATTAAAAAAAGGAAACAAAGCCTATGTATATAGGGGATGGAGGGTAGGGGAATGGGAAAAAATAAAAAAATAAGTCGTGTCATATTATATACCGTTAAAAATGCTCAATACTGAATGTGACCATGATGTGTATATACAATGTACCAATAAAACTATAAGTTTAAAAAAAAAAAAAACAGGGACACAAAGGAGAATTTTCTCCCAGCACTCTGGGAGAATTTTCTGTAGTATATTTTCACATTTTCTTAGAAAAAGAAAAATAATTCCAAATTGGGCATATTTTAATTTAAAATTCATGTTAAAGCCAAGGTTCCTTTGTCCTGAGTAGAATGACCCATTTTCAGAGAATCTGCCTGTTTTAACAAATTTGTCCTGCTAAATAACTGGGCACTGATTTATATATTCACTGACTAGGTACAAGAAGAAATAAATCAGGAATTAAGTTATAATATTAAGGTAAAATGGCAGAAGACACCTGTCCTTTAATAACAGAACCAAAAATGTATTCCTAGGAGAAAAGATGTTGAAATCTATTTAGAGATTAATACAGGTTTTATGTGCAGTTCTGCCTATTTCAGAAAATCTTTTGAAAACACACCCAAAGTATTTTAAATTTCTTTGATAGAAGAAATGAAATTCTTTTATGAATTTTATTTCATAGAAGACACTGGGTGGAGGGCAGTCTTTACAAAGAGTCAGTAGTGCTGAGATTTGCTGTCGAGCACCACCTCTAAATATCTACTTGGTATTTTGATCATGTGTTAGGGTGAATAAATTCTAGGTTTTAACTTGATAAAGGGAAATGCATTTCTGTGAAGTAAAGTGTAAAAATTAAAAAAAAGTAAAAGAGAAAAAAATCTCCATTATCTGTGCACTGCTTTATTTTTATTTTTTAAAACTTTTTTGCTTTGGCTTTAGAAGCTTTTTGTCCCCAGAACTGCACATCTCTCTCCCTTCTGACCGGTGCTTGCCTCTTCTGCTCTGAGACAGACCTGCTTTTTTTCTATATGACACAGCACTCTTCTCCCATCATATCACTTTCTGTTCCTTTACTCGCATGTGTTTTTCCTGATGGCAGTTATCTTATTTGACAAATGGCATATTTTCTGTTTATGGTGTCTGCCTCACTTGGGCTTAGGCTTCATCAAAACAAAGTGTTTGTCTGTTTTGATTCATGGCTGCTCCCTGGTGCCAACTGTGTCCAGCCTTCTGAACAAATGAGTAGATTTTGTCCTGTTCTCTGTACTCAGGCTATGTCTAGAATGCACACTAAACCTATCCTGTATTAAGCTTTGAGGAATCACTTACTCCAGTACACTGATCCAGTTCCATATGGATTTTATTTGATTCCTAAGTGATTATCAATAGGCACAGAAGTTTTCATAACTAAAAATAAGGCTTAAGTAATGTGATTTTTAGAAATAAAGAAAATATTTTAGAACTCAAATTTACATTTTGCCTACTTAAATTTTATGTCAATTATATAAAGAGATATGTGTATGCATTATACTCAGAATATTATTTTGTAATTATTTGACAGAGATATAATTGACTACTCAATCCTCCTCAGATTTAATACTCAGTAAGACAGAAAATCAAATGTGAGCTCTCCCACATCAATGTTAAACTTCATCCTATGACTTCTCAATTATTTAGTGACTGTTCATTTTTAACATCATCATAAAAATTAAGATTGGTTGGTTAACCTAGAGAGATAATTTTTTTCGTAATTATCTTAAAATTAGAAGCAAATTAATCCTGTGAATAGACTGAAACATCTGAAAGGACATTAATTCATCCTATTGACTGACTGTTTATTGTTGTTTATGAAATATAAATGTAAATTTAAATAATAAAGACATTGTGGTATCTATATATGATCATAGTTCATGAGTAATATGTATGGGTTTGTTTAAATTTGCTTATATTTAAGCTTTGGTAACTACTTTTTTCTGGAATGTATGTATGTTATGTATGTATGTATCTATCTATCTATCTATAATTAGATGGAATGTTTCTTATCAAATCTTGGATTATTTGTATGAGTTAAAATAATATGGGTACTAGCAACAGATGCCAAGAAATGTCTTAGGCAATGATAATGAAACATTCAGTTGCAGTAAACTTATTAGCCTTTAGGTGGAAAATAAATATAATAATTTGATTATACATGTGTTTACTATAGTATAATTATTTCACTTGAAGCTATATATGATGACATTTTTCAGATAATAAAATATTAATGAATTTACTTTATACAATTATGTTTATAATAGTTGAAGCATTAGTGGGAAATGTGTTAAATTTATATATATTTATTAATATTTACATGGATAGATAAATACATACATACATGCATACATAATATCCTATAGCAAAATAAAAAAGAGCCTATCTGGGAACAAGGATTGCTAAAAGACAAAGAGCTGTTATTTTTCAAAAAAAAAATTGTAAAACAATTTTTTAGAAAGCTTTTTGGTGAAGTATGTGGATGCCTTACTGAGTGAGGCCAAAGGTTTTCTAGAAAAACAAATTTAGAGTAATTATCATAGTCATCCTTCAAAGGCAAGTGTGATTCCTTAATTTTAGATTCAAACTATAAACTTACATTTCAGTAAATTTAAACATTAAAAAAATAAAAGAAAAGAACTAAACAAACTATATTTTACTAATGAAAAAGACAGGTACAGGAATGAATTCTATGGTCTGAAATGTCTCCTTCTAAGCCAGTGAAGTAAAGTCTGTCAGGAGGAAGTGAGATAGCTGAGACAGGACCCATCAGAAGGCATCCAGTCCAGAGAAGCCTTCCATGAGGCTCAGGACACTAGCTCCTTTCTCTTTGCTTCCTGGTTGCCACGTTGTGAACAGATCTCTTGTGCCAAACTGATTGCCATGTACATACTCTGCAGCCACAGGGCTAGAGTTAGAATCAAACAATCATGCACTGAAATTTCCAAAACTGTGAGCCAGAATAAAATTTTCTTCTGAAAGTTGGTTATCTTAGGTACGTTTCCATGGTGTTGCAAAACTAAGATAATGGAGCATTTCTTGTCTGTAAGTCAGTCTTGCTCTGACATTTTTGGACCGTTTAAGAGACTTCAGTGTTTTTATTAGTGACCTGGAAACCACTGTAGGGTTTTGGAGAGATGGGATATAATTCAGCTTATATTCTGTAACTATCACTCTGACTACTTTTGGAGGAAGAGATTTTTAGGGAAGAGAAAATAGGAGGAAAACCAGTTAGTAAGCTATTGAAATAATACAAAGAATGAAGGTAACAACTCATGTAGTGATGGTCAGACTTGTTGCAGTTCCAGATACATTAAAGATAGAGTCAACAAGATGGAAGATAAAGATGAACAATTGTCTTGAGACCCGCATATGTTGAAACAAATAATTAAGGTTGGCAAGTTAAAAGATTATTTTCCACATATTAAATGCTTCAGTTTGTTTTTGAGTTTTTATTGTGAAGTGTAATGTTACTAAAGTCAGCAGTTTAGAACAACAAATATTTATATTTCCAGATTAAAAATCTTAGTTTCATTTAGAAGGATTTTCTCCCCAAATCTTCATAAGTCAGATACTGAGGTGTCCTTAACACTGTCATTCATTCTTATCTTGACTTGGTGGACTTTCAAAATTTAATTCAGATTTTCAGGCATCCCTTGAAGTTATAGGTTGAGAATCACCTCAAATTGATAGTATCAACTGAAAATCATTTTCAGCTCCTTGCAACCTTGTAATGCCCTATGTCAGGGGCCTTCTTTCATATGGTATTATTTTGTTGTTCAAGGAAGGTGTGAAAATCCTCAAAGCAATCCACAAAGAAAACATGTATAAAGTGATATAATCATAGAATTGCTGTCCTATTGTTTTCATAATGTAACATAATTAGCAAAGAAACTACTAATATATTTTCAGGGGTAATTTCTTAGCCAAGGAGAAGAAATTATTCTGGGTACATTCATCATAAGTGGAAATTTTGAAACTCATTTTAGAATTATGCATACCAAAGTCACTTATATATGAGTGGAAACAGTAAATACGATTTTCTAGGACTCTGTAATTAGACTTATTCTGGAACAGTGATATGTATACAAAAGCTTTTGATATTACAATATAGCAATACACACCTAGACATATTTGTATCAATAAAACTCACGATAATCAAACTAGAAAACTGCCTGGATCCCCCTGGACAGATTAAGGACAAAAAAAAAAGGGAGGATATCTACACAGCATTGCAGGATTTAGCCCTAAAGGAGAATAAAACCACGCAATTTGTAGATAAATGGACAGAACTTGAGATCATAACACTTAGTAAAATAAGTAAAACACAAATTAAATAGCATAGTTTGTTCTGATATGCAATACCTGAAATACAAGAAAGAGTTAAACAAAACAAAGATGGTAAGAAACAAAAGATTTGTTGAAAATGAGGAATGGAAATTAGTGCAGGAGAAAGGTACAGAGTAGAGAGATAAAAGGAGCAAATATGATCAAGATAAGCTGCATCCAGGGACCAATCTTCCAAAAGGAATATAACAAAGATGCATCACAACCACTCACTAATAAAAGTTTTGTTGTAAATGTAAATATAAAATAATTTTTACAACCACTAATGTTCAGTCAAAGATGACTGAAATGATTTCAAGTATCATTTTGGAAACAAAATGTGTGGGATTGTATCATAAAACAAATGAAACTTATGACAAGTAGAGATGTATGGCACAGGCTCATGAATCCATTACACATGCAAACATATTAGTACTACTGAGTCCTATTTTGACGTATTTATAAGCATAAATATAGTTATCTCATAACAAAATGTAGAATGAGAGTATTCTTCAAGTTTTTAAGTGTATTTACTTTAAACACACTAAATACTAGTGTAAAAATGCTAGTATATAAATGTACTATAATAGATATTAATATTATCCATGGCAAGTCTGACCACAAAAAAGTGCTCCATGATATTTTATTTATGCTTGCAAGAGTATTAAGTAAATCAACACAGTGGGAAAAAAATAAGAATTAGTTGAATTCTTCTTAGTGTTAGACTTTAAAATGCTGAACATAATAATTTTTTTTTACTTTTTTAAATTTTACTTTTATTGCTATATGTTTGCAGTAAATAATTATTACATTTATTTTAGGTAATTATTACATGTAAATAATACATTTCAGTTCATTTATTTCTCCCCTTTCTTCCATCCCCATTATATTCCAGCATCATATCTATTTATTTATCTTATAAGACTTTATAATATTTATTTTTATATGTATAGATTGACTGATAGCATAAGGTCTAAACTATTCCCAAATTCCAATTGTTATTTAATTTTCCAGTATTTTAATAGATAATATTTGTGAAACAGTCTGTGTTTATGAAGGTAATGCACACATTTTCTTTGAGTTAAAGCCTACCTTGATGATTCATACAGAGTTGCTCAATTAGAGCAACTTGCCAAACACTATCTTTAAATACAATCTATATGACTTGAAAAATATATATCTTCATATAGGTAGAGTTAATTTAGTGTGATTATTTCAGCATATACTGTGTTAAGTCCAAGAATATGACATTCTTTTTTTCAATATATGATATTTGCATCATGTGGTCATAATAGGCAAACATTCAAGGAAGCATTATTTTGTAATCCTGTGCAAACTAATGGAAATCATCTGTGGTTGTGATTTGTTTTTTATGTAGGCTATTCAAAACTATCCCAAAGCTGTAATTTTAATATAATTTGCTATTCTTAAAAAAACATTACATTATTTTTAAAATTTAGTGATAGATATATGAAATCAAACATTTTATGCATACATTTTTTAGCTTTTACTTTAAATTACTGCATAACTATCTTTCATGTGTATTTTTTTCTGAAATTATATTAAAATAACTTTAAAATTATAACTTTAAATTTATGTTTGAGTTCATTAAAATACTAAAGGTCTTCTTTTCTTTTTTTTTTTTTTTCCAGTACCAGGAATCGAACTCAAGACCTTTCACTTGCCAGGAAATTGCAGCACCGCTGAGCAACATCCATGGCCTTTGAGATCTTTTCTTAATTGTTCACTTTCTCTTTGCTGCCATGCTAACATATTCCTAATTAAAGTAGCTATTTAAAGATGTTCTAAATGGTATGTGTAATGAAAATTTCACTTTCTTGACCAACTGTGGAGATTCAGAATGTATAGTCACATAAGTGTTAACAACAAGGTCATTTTCAATGCAGGTTTCCAGCTTGATAGAAAATTAATCTATTCCATGAATTCATTATATCAACTTGAAATAATTTTCATTTAACACACAGAGTATGAACAAATTTTTGACTCAGGGATAGTATCTGTTCTCTTTAGCCTCATGTCCTTCCCCATGGACATAAGCAGGTATTTGCCCTTGCTTCTCATAGCCACCACTTATTTTTAAAACATATGGAATTTATTTGCTTTAAAATAGATTCTCTGGTTGTCCTTGTAATAACAACTTTCAGGGAGAGTTAACCTATTTAAAAAAAATTTAGCTACTGTCAGTGCTTAATGATTCTTGTATTAAATTCTCTGAAATCGTTATTTTAGACCACCGTCTACAATGACATGTCAGAGATTACTAGTTATACATTTTTCTTAATCTAACCTTTTCTTTAAAATTTCTTGTTTCATTCAGCTAGGCTCTGTGCACTACTGTATCTCACATTTTACATTCTCTAAGAATAGTTGAATATCCATGTCTTAGATGAAACTTTTATTCTTTTGGCTTTGAATTAAGGCAAATATTGAGTTCCTTTTTTGCCTTACCTGGGATGTCTGCATCCTCACAGAGACATGCTCTCAACTGTCAGTTTCTCTCTTGAAGTGCTCTAAGTGAGGAATGAGTGTCCTAAGTGTAACATGAATTCAATTTCTGTCACTTTACCCAGGACTTTTCTAGGTGTGCTCTATCTGTACTCCTTCCCATAAAAACTGACCACAGAGAAGTAGCTCAATTTACTTACTCTTTCCTAAGAGAAACTAAAAGAATCTATTGCAAATATAATGCTTTATTTCTTTTTTGGGCCCAAGAACTTGATATTATCTTGTGTCCAATGACTGTAACAAAAACATATCTTGATTTTTTTCTTCTTCTTCTTCTTTTTTTTTTTGTGATGAACTTGTCATCTGGATTATTTTCACTGTGCTTTTGGATTTTAAACTTGATTTATTATGAGTCTGGCTACTGGCTACAAAATCATTGATTCCAGAGCTTAATGTAGAGGGGCTCTCAGAACCAATTTAAGAATTGGGAGATTTATTTCCTAATCCTCATGTCTTTTAAACTATGTGCTTTAACTGATTTTAATGAGAGTTGTGCTATGGGAGTAGAAATTTATTGATTATGTAAAACAATCTATATAACCTTTTACAATATGTACAAATTACTCATATTTCAGATGGTAGTTGTTTTAGTAAAATAACAAATGATTATCAAGCTGATGAAGTTTTCTTTTCTTTTTTCTTTTTTTTTTTTTTTTTTTTTTTTTTTTTTTTTTTTTTTTTTTAGATTATTTGAGACAGGGTCTCACTTTGTGGTTCAGGCTGGCCCTGAGCTCAGCCTCAAACTCACATCACAGCAATCCTCCTGCCTCTGCCTTCTGAGTGCTGGGATTACAGGCATGAGCCACCACACCTGGCACTGTGGTATGTGGTACTAGTTGCTGCTGGGGTGAGTCTCCACACCCAGTATTGTATGTGGTTACCGGGGAATCGAACCCACGTCCTTGCGATTGTAAGACAGGCGCCAAAACCACTGAGCTAACTCCCCGGCCAGAAGTTTTATTTTTTATTTAGTACAAGTGACATATTTAATATCTGAGGTTGATGGATAACAGACTTGGTTATCATTTGGTAAAAACATTTTAAAGTATATTATCTTAGTCATGCTTTTTAGTAAATCATGAGTCCATAAATTATCTAAAGTACCAAATGTATTAATTATTTTAATGGTAAATAAAATAATATTTTTATTAGTCCAATCCATAATAAAAGTACTTTCTTTGGTCCTAGGAAATGGAAATGACATTTCTTATTAGCAATGTTCTTCAAAGTAATTAAAAAATATAACATACTTTCAACAGTGTTTTGGATCTAAAATGAATGCTAAATAAATAAGCATTTTCAAATTTTATGACATTTAAATGAGTCTTTTAATAGCAATCACTTAATTTTGCAAATAGAAGAATTATTCATCTTGATTTTAGACAATTCTTTGCAAATTACAAGACTTCTCCTGAAATATAGTTAGAATTAAATTGTATGCTAAATATTTAAGAATTACTAATGGGAACATTTAATTAAGGATGGTATTATTGATACTTCCATAAGTTTCTATGGATGCAATATATTAGAAAAGATAAAATTTCTTTATTTCATTGGATTAAAATTTTACTCAACCTCACAAACTGTTGTGGACTTTTCATAAATATGTTAGATTATTCACAAATATCATTTCACTCCCTGTCCTATATATAATTTTATAACATATGGATTGAATGTCTATAAAAATTCATTAAGAGAAAAATTTGCCTACATAATTTCAACAGAAAACATTTTAGAGAATTAGTTCAAGCAATGATAACTGATTTGAAGAGTAGGAAGCTACATGAAACATTTGCAGATATAAAAAGTTTAAGAAATCACCCTGACAGGGATGAAGTCAATAATATCAGAAAAATTAGAATAAATCATGGATCCTAAACAAGGGTAGTAAAAAATCTATATATGAAATGACTGATTAAAGTGAGAAAGGAATAATATAATAAAAAATTATTTAGACTTTTAACTCCTATCTATTTAAGGTTGTCCAAAGACCTAACATTCTGTGTATTTTTTTTTCTTCATCAGTGTTTTCCAATTTTAGTGTCCCCTAACACATAATTAAAGTGGATTTGAGACTACAGCCAGACTTTGCCACAGTATATGTGACACTTTTCAACTTTCGAAGATCAACAGTGGTTAAATCTGAGTGGCATTACAAGTCCCCTTCTGATAACTACTGTTCCAAATACATTGCAGTCTTTATGACAACAGGAAAGAAAAATGAAAGACAAATTTTTAATTTTAGAATCATGCACTTTAAAAAATTGCTTTTTAAAGACACAAACCAAGTAAAAAATCCCTCAGGTTCTTAAAATCACCATAAACCTAGATCACCCCCTTTATGTACAGATAGATCTTGGCCAGTCCTGTTTAGTTCCCAATAAGCCCAGGCTATTCCTTCTTACCTATACAATGTTCCTTTCCCAATGCATGGACTACAAATCAATCATGAGTGATGATTATCAAGCACGAATGGACTGTAGCCCTTCCCTACAGAAAAACCTGTCATCTTTCATCATAAACCAAACTCTCAATTTTCCTAGATTAATGAGATGCACCAATTTTCATCTTCAAACCCCCAGTTGCAGATCATAATTCTTATTCTTTTTCCTCTCTCACTGCCTCTGTGTTCCTCACACTGTTCAATGCATTCTGCCCATTATGATATGTATATAAATACTTTGCAGAGTGAAATTCATCATATCTCTTACTGATATGCCCAGAAAATTTGGTTTTTGTAGAAGGCAGAGACTCTCAACGTGCCACACGGATGACCTCGGATTTCCCCACGTCTCTTTTGAGGAGCTTCTCAGAATTTGCCCAGTACCCATTAGGCAACTAAAACCTAATGATTAAAATATCTGGAGAAAGACCCTTATTAATTTAGCATGATTAGAAGATGGAGAGGTTTTGTGATTTTGGCAATATTTAGTACAAAATAACTTTATGAATTACAATATCCTTCATTCAATCTTCATTTCTTTCAACAGAAAAAAACTACTTACTAGACTTTTATACATTTCCATAAAGTGTACTTCACATGCTTTTAGAGATTTTTAGTTTTATTTTGAGAAATGCAAAACACAATGCTATTTTAAAAATTTGAATACCAATATATCTTCCTGAAAAACAACTTTGAAAAAAAATTGTGTGTATTGTGATGTATTTGAACTAAAATCAGATTTAACTTAGTGTTAATTATTTTAGATAATAGGAATAATATGCTGAAGATATTCTTGGAGCATTTTTTAAGGACATATACTGCAAAGTATATTGCAGTTGTCTGAAGGTGTACTGTTAGTGAGAGATGCCTAGGGACTGGAGCAGTAGAAAATGTGTGTAATTATTCAAGGCAATTTAGAGGTGGACTCACTGCAGCAGAGTCCATATGGCTGTCTGTGTACTGGACAGGCAGACAATTCAGAAGGTGCCTGCAAGACTGAAGAAACTGGAGGCCAGTTTGCAAAAGACATGAAGAGGACTGCAGCTCCCTGAAATGTCCAGGCTGCCTTTCACTCTCCCTGTGGACTCTGTTAAACTTCCTCTCCCATTGTTCGATGCTACCCATGTTCAGGGTGGGTATTCATCTCTGATTGCCAACTTACATATCTATTTTCCACAGATCCATCCAGAAATATGCTTTACTGACCTCCTAGGCTTTGCAAATCCATTTATATTGCCATATCAGGCCTAAAGGCGATTATGTTGCCACTATTACGTATATGTAGAGCATATACATAAAATAACTTCTAACAAATGAATCAGAGGACTATTTAAAAAAGAATCTTGTTACACTCTGTAAGTGTGAAATATTGAACAGAGGCAAGTAGAAAACAATAAATTTTAATCTACTTAGTAATGATATCTTGTGTAAATTGATGCATCTTTGTAACATTGAATAAAAATGACAAGTGGGAAAAATAATGACATGCTTTGAAAACTGCAAGGTAATTTCAATCTATATATTATAACCATTTTGCATTTCACTTAAATGGTGCTAGAATTTGAACACTAACGTAAAAAAAAAGTAATGTTATTTAATAAAATTATTTTATTGAAATTGTTTTCTTCTATTATTTTAATATTATGTCTATTTAATTCAATGAAGAACTTAAAAGCATAATTATTGTTAAATTTTCTGGTGGCTGTGATGTTTCCCTACTTTTATTTTTGAGACAGGATCTCACTTTGCAATTCAGGCTGGCCCTGAGCTCATCCTCAAACTCACATCACAGCAATCCCCCTGCCTCTGCCTCCTGAGTGCTGGAATTACAGGTGTGAACCACCACGCCTGGCAGTGTGGTATGTGGTACTGGTTGCTGCTGGGCGTTAGTCTCCACACCCAGTATGGTGTATGGTTACGAGCAATCGAACCCTGGTCCTTGCGTTTACGGGACAGACACCGGAACTACTGAGCTAAATCCCCGGCCCTCCCTACTTTTGAGAACTAAATAAGGTCATTCATGTTGAAAACTTATTTGCTTGGGGTGGCTTTTATCTTCAGAGTATTTTGGGGTCCAAATCATATAAATCTTTAAATGCATAAAATAAAAGATTTTTTATTTGGATTCCAAATATAAAAAAGGCTTAACTTACTTTTTTGATATTCTCTTGTTTTTGATGGAACATTTCACTTATTTAATTTTTTTGCAAATATGATTGACAACATTATGTCAACACCATTTGGCTCTCCTTTGCTCACAGACACATTCACCAGGTGACTAGTAGCTGATATCTTTAATCATCAGGATGGCACTGTCTTTAACAGTTCTACACAGATATTTATCACTGGAACAAAACCAGACTAGCCTCAAGCTTCTTATAAGTTTGGGAAATGGTGCTAATGACCACACTGAGACTTATTATCTCAGTCAAATTATGAGAAACCAAAACCCAATCCTTTATGCTTAAAATTGATTTTCTCTGATATTCCTTTCTTTAGGCTAAGATTTCACTAGACATTTTGCAGAATGACATATGTAAGATTGTATAGGTTTCACAACCTAGGACATGTACCTAGCATATTCTACAACCCTCAGCAATTTCCAGCTCTCCCTGGGGCATTGCAATAAATGTAGTTCTAGATATTACATGTTCCTTTGATCACTTATTGTCAGCTTCACCAACAGAATGTCTTAGGCTACTTTTAATTTTTTTTTACTTTTATTAATTAATGGTTTCAGTATATAATGATGACCTTTATAAGGGTAAATTGGTACATGAGCATGATACTTCTTAATTATTTTTATTTTATTGGGGGTAGTAAATGACACTATTTGTTTAGGTTGATGAAAATATTGCCAACATAACTTTAGATTTTATTTTATCATAATTCACCCAATGCCAGAAAATTCTTTGAATATTAACTGCAAATATTTACAGTGCAGATTTATTAGTGTCACTTAGTTAGTGTACACTGAGCTTCATTTTTATTTGAAAATTTATCAGCATTGACAGGAGCTGCTTAAAATTGTACTAAGATAATTCTGTATAACATTAGGTCATTTTCTGAAATAAATACTTCCACACTTTCCCAGTGACCATGAGACTGTGGAAAGGAAGGGCCAAAAGGTTTAGATAAGCAGAGAGAGAAAATGATAAATCTTGAGCTACCTTTTACAGTTCAAAATTAGCGTACAGCTTGAGAGAATTAACAAGGTTTCAAGGACTTTCCTTTCAGGCAGGAGAGAGGAAATAAAATGTAAAAAAGAGTCAAAGAACTTATAATTAAAAATTAAACTTTTGAAGTTCAACATTCAGAAGCCAGAGAAAGTTCTCCAAAGCAACTACATCAACATTCTTCTGTTTAAAACCAAGCCCCCTCTCTATTAAACTCATCCCTCACAGAATGCCTCAGAAATACTGAAAGTTCACCTACTTCCTTACTTGAAAAAGGAAAGAGTGGGAGTTTGATCCTAAGATATAGGAGAGGTTGAGAAATTGAAAGGATGTTTAAATTAAAATAAAAGAATGAAATTAATGGGCACATACCTGCGGAAAGGGCTGTTATCCTTCCTGAGTTAGTACCAAACTCTTGTACAGTTTCTTCCCTTTCAAAAGGAGCATAAGCATTCCAAGTTCCAAGAAACATTGTGTCTCCTTTCTTTGTTGATGTGCACTCAACTGTTGAGTGCATCCTAAAGTCGTGGCTTAATAAATCCTTCCTGTGGCTCCTACTGATACATCTAGAAAATGGTGCAATTACATTTGAACCAGTGAGAAACTTGAGATTTCACCAGTTTTGTAAACTGAAGTGCTCAGTGAAATGCCAAAAGAGAATATGAAGCAAATGTAAATTCTCTTTGCACAGACACTAGCAGAATAGTTACACTTGCTTTATGCTCTCTCATCAGCTAGAAAGAAATGTGAGAGGTGGAACAAAATACAAAGGCACAAGTTCAACACAGAAAAAACCTTGTTTTCTGAGAAACTGAGTAAAACACTGTTTAGGGATATTTACTAGATAGGCCTAAACTCATCTGTCTCCTATTGCCTGGTTTGATCAAAGTCACATAAAGCACATCATATGATATATTATAGCTTTTGCATATTAATACATTCTAGAGATTCTACTTCAGTAGAAATAATTCTTGCAGAGGAGAGGTCAACTTAATTTGCCTACTGAAAAATTACATGCAGATGTTCATTTAGTAAATATTCTTTCCTGCCACCAGAGCCTCACTGATTTATATATTTGTGATTGTCCTTATTTAAACTAAGATAATAAGTAATTTCCGACAATGAAATTCTACTCTTTACAAAAGATACACTCTATTCATTAGAACTCTTCAGAGATGAAACAGTGTGGACGGAGACATGAAGAAAGCACATGTCACGCATCTGGTGTGGTTTCAAATATAGAATTCCAAAAATTACTTTAAAAATCAACAGAACGTACTATGAAAGATGAATGAACAAAATGCACCAAATACACAAGCCAAGTCTTCAAAAGAGAGGGCATTTTAGCCTATGTTTCAAGATATAAGCCAGTCACAAAAGATCAACATTGAGTAACGACAATTATGTACCTGGAGTAGACAACTCACAGTGATATGGAATGAGGGAGAATATAGTTTCCATGGGCTCAGGAGACAGGTCTAGAGCTTCAGTTTCTTTCACTATTATTTTTGTCTTTATTACTGCAAATGGGCATTATGTAATGATTCTGTTCATTGTGGAGACTCAGTGCATGTTCACCACACATCTCAAAGCTTTTGAAATATTTTTCTGTTCCCTTCAGTCTCTCATGCCTCTATTTCTTGGTCACCTTTCCATCTCTAAAAGATTCATCTTTCCATTTTGTATTATTCGTATTTATTTTACTGTTTATACTTTGGGTAGCTCATATTAGAGAAGTCATGTGACATTTGTGTATCTGATTTTTTTCAATTAGTATTTGATCTTTGGGTGCATTAGTTTATGTAAAAATGACTCAAATTTGGGCCGGGGAGTTAGCTCAGTGGTTCTGGCGCCTGTCTTGCAAGCACAAGGGCCCGGGTTCGATTCCCCAGTAACCACATAACAATACTGGGTGTGGAGACCAACACCCAGCAGCAACCAGTACCACATACCACAGTGCCGGGCATGGTGGCTCATGCCTGTAATCCCAGCACTCGGGAGGCAGAGGCAGGAGGATTGTGATGTGAGTTTGAGGCTGAGCTCAGGGCCAGCCTGAACCACAAAGCGAGACCCTGTCTCAAAAAAACCTAAAAAAAAAAAAAAAGACTCAAATTTATTCTTATGGCAGAGTTTTACTACAGTGTTTATGCAATCCACATTGTTTATCTAGTCATCTACTGATGGGCATGAAGGTTGGATCCAAGATGTAGCTAATGTAAATTGTGCTGAAATAAAATGGATATGCATGTATCAGTGTAATATGATATCCCTAGTCTTTTGATTAGTACATAGAAAAAGAGCAGTTGTATTATATATTTTATTTTTTAGTATTATGAAGTATCTCTACCATGATATCCATAGTAGTGGTACTACTACTCACCAACAATTTAGAACATTATTTTCACATTTTAAAAAGGACCAGATATAAGTAAACCTAAAGAAGTAGATATTGATGTAAATTAAGAGAAAGAAGAAGTGAATCTATAAACTTCCAAGAAATATCCCAGCCTGAGAGGACAAATAACTAGAAAGGAATATGAGAAATAGAACCCAATTTATGATGAGAATCTGAAGACTTCTGATATTTCTATAACTTTATTGTTTTATTTTAGAAGAGATGAGATTTTATCAGCCCACCAATATCTCTGTGTAGACAGAGACAGCGAGATAGATAGAGAGAGAGACAGAGACAGAAACAGAGAGACAGGGAGAAGGACAGAGACAGAGAGATGGAAACAGAGAGAAAGAGAGAGAGGGACAGGAAATTTTTGAGGGAGAAAATTAGAAATCAGCTGATATTATTTAACCATACATATGCTTAGAGGAATCTCCTGGATAAGTTCACATTTTTCAACTTGCATTTTTAATAAATTTAAAAACAAGCAAAATGAAAATAATAACTCATGTCAATTCAAGAAACAGATACCATTATGCTATTATATCTTCTTCTTAATCATAAGCTTCTCCTCCCAAAAGTTAATGTGAGCAAATTATGTGCCTTGACATACAGGAATCACACTTCCTGCTCTGCTTACAGAACAAATGGTTGGAAAGAGAAGCTGGAAATTCTTTCTGCAGATGTACTTTCCAAATGATCCCAAAGTTTCCTCTCCCTCAAGCAGAAATGATTGGTGCAGATATCTGCCTATTTCTTTTTGTCCAGCACAGTGGTGCCCATGCAGTAACGGAAGCTGTGGTGCCTTTGTTGTAAGCCGCTATCACTTATTTTTTAATGGAATGGCTATATGACAATCTACTAAAAGTGTATTTGTGAATCTTAAAGATATTCATACTGTGAAAAATATTCGTATAACAAAAAAATACATGGAGAAGGGGGTAAGTAATTGGTTACATACTAGGATTACTCATAGCATCTGACTTTGTTTAAAAAGAAAAATCTCCTTCTTTGTTCTGCTGAGTACTATTTCTTGCAGTGATAGTTTCAAACTACAATCTGCTTTTTAAAATAGTTTGCATGAAAATAATCATAAAGACAGCAAGGTAGTAGAGAGAAAGATTAATAATAAAACAAAACCCAGATCACTTAAAATTATGGAAAATCTCTTTTTATATGTGTAACTTACTCCTTCGTAATTTCTTTCTTTTCTCCAGTTTAATAGCAAGAATCCAGAGACACTGTGTGATACAGTCTGATTAGCTGAGCAGTTTGCATAAATGCTTTATGTGTTCTCAGTCAACCTGTGTGAAATTTCCTCACCGAGGAACATAATGTAAATTCATGGTGAATGAATCCCACTAAGTTTAAATCCCTGCTGGCCATTCAATTACTGAGCATGGGAAACTTTCCACCATTTTACATTAATAAAACATGATTTTGATTTGTCAACATATATTATATTTAATTTGGTTCATTCGACATGATCTTTTTATAAATAGTTAAATGTTATACATAATTTAAATTATTTATACATAACAATAAAAAGTCTAAAGTCCATAAAAGTTTTAAACCAGTTTTTAAAATCAATTTTATGAAATAGGTACATTTTGTATGCATATCATGATCATACTCAATATTGACAATTTGCACTAGTATATGACATGACTTGATTCTCATTTATTCCCATTCCCATACCTATCTTACAAACCCCACCCCCTGTATCATAAATTTTATGTATTTTTTTGGTTACATCACAGTTTTTCCTTTTCTCTCATTACTCATCCCTACCCACACTTTCCTCTAAAAATTTTTGATTTTTCCAGTATTAATATACATTCTAGAGCTCATTTACAGTTTCAGTTTCTCATATGAGAGAAAAGATATGGTATTTACACATCTGTTACCTATTTACCTCACTTATCAGTTTGTCCTTAAGGTACATCCATTTGAGTATGAATGACTCAAACTTGTCATTCTATATGGCAGTATAATATTCCATTTTATACAAAAAGCACATCTTCCTTATCCAGTCTCCAGTTGATGGGCATTTGGATTGTTTCCAAGGTTTTGTTATCACAAACTGAGCTACCATACATATGGTTTCATATCACTGTGATATGAATCTTTAAATTCTTTTGAGTATATATCTGGCAGGGGAAGAGCAGGGTCAAATGGAACCTTTAATTCTAGTTTTTTGAGGAATCTCCACACTGATCTCCATATTGATTTTAATGGTAAAGGACTGTTATTCTTAGAGATTGTCTGTCATAAATGAAAGTTTTTGGAAGTATTAATGTCTTTGGGTTGCGAAAAGTACTATTATCTGTCATACTTTAATGTTTAATATAAAATGAATGATTATGAACTTATTTATGGAAATTATATAGCACTTTTTATTTAAACTATGAGGATGTTGTCATTATTCTAATTTTTTAAGTAGAAAAAAATGACATCAAGAAATATATCGGGCTGGGGATATACCTCAGTGATTCTGGCGCCTGTCTTGCAAGCGCAGGGACCCAGGTTCGATCCCCATTAACCACATAACAATACTGGGCGTGGAGACTCACCCCAGCAGCAACCAGTACCACATACCACAGTGCCGGGCGTGGTGGCTCACGCCTGTCATCCCAGCACTCGGGAGGCAGAGGCAGGAGGATTGCTGTGATGTGAGTTTGAGGCTGAGTTCAGGGCCAGCCTGAACCACAAAGTGAGACCCTGTCTCAAAAAACTTAAAAAAAAAAAAAAAAGAAATATATCAACTTATGCAAGAGCACACAACTATTATATAAAGATAAAAGAAAGATATATATTTTAAATTTTAATAAATTACTCTAGAATAAGAAGCATTCCTCTTCTTTGTTTTGTAATAAATAAAATTCTTCAACATTTCTGCCGAGAGGATCAAATTCAGATACACAAACAAAAAAATATGAATAAAGAGTATAAATTGTTTTCAGTACAAAAATAATATATATTTCATTAAATTGATTTTTTGTAGAAAAATACAGACCAATCTAAATATTTTTCTTCATCACATGAGAAGCTTATGTTGAGTTTTAGAACAATTAAGTCCTTCTTTTAATACAACAACCCCAAAATTGTCCTATAGTAATTATTTCAAGTTAGTGTTATAAATAGTAATACTTAGATTCTATTCATTAACACATTTATTTAATAAATTCCTATTATCACACTACTAGAGGACAGTATTGTGCATCCTTTCTTTACTGATGCGTGAAACATCTCCGAGATGACATCAATGAGAACAGTTTACTGAAGCACTGACATTTATGTTAATAGATACCTATGTAACTGCAAATAAAAAGGAATGAAATCCATATGATATGTCATATTAAAAAGGAAAGGAAAAGTCTAAATCAGATTTAAAATTCTGGAGTATTGATGAAACAGAGGGTAATAAAGTAAATGAAATGAATAAACACAAATGCAGAGAAATACAGGGAAAAAACGAGTGGAGGTCGTGGAGTGAAATGGAGTCGAGGTCCACTTGAAGATATTCTATATTTTCTGTGAGAATAAATGAAAGTTTATGAGGAGGTCAGTATAAGCAGAGCAAAAGTAGAAAGTGTATATACAGAATATACTGAATAAAATCTTGCTCTGAATCTTTAAAGTTTATTTATAAAAGTTGATCTTACCTGCATGAAGTTTTTCCTTTATGGAGTTTATTGGTACATTTTAGATATAAATTGCAATCACATTTAACTTTTAGAATTTGTACCTGTACACACATTTTGATTAGTTTTTAAAAACATTTCAAGTCAAATTCAAAATAAAACACTTCTAATATTATATCTTAATACTCACATACTTGTTAATATAGTCTACTTCAGCATAATGTCCTGAAAAATTATCTAAAAACATAGAGAAATTAGATAGTAACTTTGATATAAACATTTTCAATAGTCACTATTATCTCATAGCAGAAAATATGACTCTATAAGCAAATATGTGACAACTGTTCTTCAAATATTCCATAATTTATACACTTTATATAATGAAGTCATGGGTGGGGAAGCTCCTGGGCTTCATAATTAGCATAGTTTCTAAAGGACTTACTTGTAATAGCTGAGCAATTTCTTTCAGACCAAAAGTAGCATCATACATTATATAATATCACTGTATCCAGGATACAAAGTGGCTTTTTTCCCCTTCCAAGACATTCAGTTCAGTTAGAGAGATAAATAAATACACCTGCCTAGATCCTTTTATCTATTTGCATTTCAGCAGATTGTTTTATAGCTTGAAATTCTGCTTAACAAAAGAGGGTAGAGAGACAGGTGCTTTGAGAATAAAAACTACTAGTAAAAAGGTGAATGCAGAGAGAAAGAGTAAATATCACAATGAACAGCC
>PVIR01020773.1:0-30208 GCA_004026965.1 Petromus typicus | reverse complement strand
TCAGATGGTAGGTAAGAGAGCAGAGAAAATCACTGGCCAGACTTCCGTCTCAACACTAAGTGCAGGATTCTTTCCTCAGCGTTCACCTATGAACCTTGGAATTCTTGGAATTTTTTTATTATTAAAATCTTTATTGGTACATTACATATACACATGATGATTGCACTCCACAATGGGAATTTGTACCAGTATAAGACACTTCTCATTTTTTCCCGTAGCTCTACCCACACTACCACCCCCCCATATACATAAAATTTGTTTCCTTTCTTTTTTGTTATAATTTCATTATTTTTCCCCCTTCACCCTATTTCACTGTATTTTCTATTTCATAATGTATAACATACAATTCTAGAACTCATTTACATCTTTATTTTCTCCTACCAGAAAAAAGATGTGATATGTACCTATCTATGCCCTATTTATTTCTCTTATGAGGCTATCCTCAAGGTATGTCCATTTAAGTATAAATGATTCAAACTTATCATTTTTTATGGCAGAGTAATACTCCATTCTATAGAAGAACTCCATCTTTTTTATCCAATCTCCAGTTGATGACATTTAGCTTGTTTCCAAGATTTAGCAATCACAAACTGAACGGCTATAAACATGGGTGCACATATGTCGTTGTGATATGAGTCTTTTTATTCTTTTGTGTATACCTAGCAGAGTGATGGCTGGGTCAAATGGGACCTCCAATCCCAGCTTTTTGAGGAATCTCCACACTGATCTCCACAGGAGTTGTACAAGTCTAAAGTTCCACCAACAGTGGAGAAGTGTTCCTTCTTCTCCGCAGCCTTGCCAACATTTGTTGCTGGCTAATTCTGAAATGGCAGCCATTCTTTGTGGAGTGATATGAAATTTCAGTGTTGTTTTCATCTGCATCTCTCGAATGACTAATGATGTTGAGCATTTCTTCATAAACTTCTTAGCTGCTCTTACTTCTTTCTCTGAAAAATATCTGTTCATTTCAGATGCTCATTTCTGAATTGGATCTTTAAATTTGGGTGAGCTGATTTTTTAAAGCTCTTTATATATTCTAGATAGTAACCCTTTTTCTGAAGAACAGCTGGTAAAGATTTTTTTTCACATTGTTGGTTGCCTTTTTGCTCTGTTGGTGGTTTCCTTTGCTGTGCAGAAGCTTTTTAAAAGAATGAGGTCCCATTTGCTGAGGTTCCATTTTCCTATCTTTATTCCTTTTATTTCTTTCTCTTGCCTAATTGCTATGGCTAATATTTCCAGAACTATATTAAACAGTAGTGATGAGAGAGGGCATCCTTGTCTTGTTCCTGATCTTAGTGTGAAAGGTTTTAATTTTTGACCATTTAGTATGATGCTGGTTGATGGTTTCTTATAGATAGCTTTTATTAGTTTGAGATACAGACCATCTATTCTGATCTTCTGTAGGGTTTTGAACATAAATGGGTGTTGTATTTTGTCAAATATTTTTCCTACATCAATTAAGATGAACATATGGTTTTTGTCCTTGAGTCTGTTAATATAGTGTATAACATACGTATGTTGAACCATCCTTGCATACCTGGGATGAATCCAACATGGTCAGGGTATATAATCGTTTTGATAATTCTCTGTATTCTGTTTGCCATTATCTTATTGAGGATTTTTGCATTGATGTTCATTAGAGGTATTGGACTGTAGTTCTCTTTTTTGGTTGGGTCTTTCACTGCTTTTGGAATCAGGGTAATGGTTGCTTCCAGGAATGAATTTGGGAGTACTGCTTCCCTTTCAATTTCACTACAGAGTTTAAGAAAAAGAGGCGCTAACTCTTCTTTAAAAGTTTTATAGAATTCAGCAGTGAAACTATCAGGTCCAGGGCTTTTCTTTGTTGACAAGTTTTTAATTACATTTTCAATTTCACAGATTGATATTGGGGTATTTAGCATTTCTATATCTTCTTTATTCAGCTTTGGAATTTCATATGTGTCTAGAAATCTATCCATTTCTTCTAGATTTTTCCATTTTATTAAAGTATACATTTTCAAAATAGGTGTTTATTATCCTCTGGACTTCCTCTGGGTTGATAGTAATTTCTCCATTCTCATTCTTAATAGCATAGATATGAGCCTTTTCCTTCCTTTGTTAAATAAGGTTGGCTAAGGGTCTATCAATTTTGTTTATCCTTTCAAAGAACCAACTCTTCAATTCATTGATTTTTGGTACCGTTCTCTTAGTTTCTACTGCATTAATTTCTGCCCTGATCCTTATAATTTCTTGCCTAGTGTGAGATTTGGGTTTGTCTTGCTCCTTTCTTTCTAGTCACTTGAGGTTCAACATTAAATTGTTTATTTGAGCTTGCTCTGTTTTCTGGGTGTAGGCCTTCACTGCTATGAATTTTCCTCGTAGGACTGCTTTCATTGTGTCCCATACATTTCTATATGTTGTATTGGGGTTATCGTTTAGTTGTAAGAACTGATCAATTTCTTTTCTAATTTCTTCTGTGATCCATTGGTTGGTCAGCAGAGTGTTGTTCAGTTTCCATGCGTTAGTGAGGATCCTGGGATTTCTTTTGCTATTCAGCTCCAATTTTAGGGCACTGTGGTCTGACAGAATACAAGGGCTAACTTTAATCCCTTTGCACTTACTTATATCTGTTCTATGAACCAGCACATGGTCTATTTTGGAGAATGATCCATGAGCAGCTGAGGAGAATGTAAATTCTGACTTTGTGGAGTGAAATACTGTGTAGGCATTTATTAAGTCCATTTGCTGAAGAGTCTGGCTGAGCTAAAGTATTTACTTATAGACTTTTTGTCCAGTCGATCTGTCTCTTTGTGACAGTGGGGTATTGAGGTCCCCTACTATTACTGTATTGAAGTTTATCTGGTTTTTCAGGTCCATTAATGTTTGTTTTATATAGTTGGGTGCATTAGAATTCAGTGCATAGATATTTAAGATTGTTATTTCTTTCTCTTGGATTTTTCTCTGTACTAAAAGATAGTGTCCATCTTTATCTCTCTCTATCAGTTTTGGCTTAAAGTCTATTATGTCTAAAAATAAAATCACCACTCCTGCTTTCTTGCTGTTTCCTGTCACAGGGAGTATGGTTTTCCATCCCTTTACTTTAAGTCTATGGGTTTCTTTCTGAATTAAGTGTGTTTCTTGTATGCAGCAGATTGTAGGATCTTGCTTTTTGATCCACTCTGCCAGTCTGTATCTCTTAATTGGTGCATTGAGTCCATTGACATTAATGGTTATGACTGATATAGGCAAATTTAGTGCTGCCATGTTTTCCTGTTCTTGGCTCTGTTATTCTACTTTTGCCCTTTTCCCATCGGTTTCTTGTTTGGCCCCATGGGTTGACTCGGTTAGGTCTCATGGATTTGTAACTTTCCTTATGATTCTCCAAGATATCCTTTAGAAAGTTTTGGAGCACAGGTTTTGTATTTGTGACGTTTTTCAGGTGTTCTTTGTCATGGAAGTATCTTATTTCCCCATCGATTTTGAAGGATAGTTTTGCAGGATACATCAGTCTGGGTTGGAAGTTGCTTTCCTTCAGGGCTTGAAACACTTCACTCCAGGCTGTTCTTGCATTGAGTGTTTGCGTTGAAAAGTCTGCTGTGATCCTGATGGGCTTCCCTTGGTATGTAACTGTTTTCTTTTCTCTGGTTGTTTTCAGTATTTCATCCTTTTTTTGGTTATCTGGAACTTTTATAATTATATGACTAGGTGTAGATTTTTTCATGTCATGGGCATGTGGAGTTCTGTATGCTTCATATATTTGTATGTCCACTTCTTTTCCTTTTTCTGTGAAGTTTTCTGCCATTATCCCTATGAATAGTTTTTTAATGTCTTTAGCATTGTCTTCTGCTTCCTCAGTGACTCCCATCAATCTTATGTGATTTTCTTTGAATCATCTAGGAGCTGTTGGATTGACTTTTCATGATCGCTTGCTTTTTTCCATAGATTATGCCTTTCCTGTTCATTGGTTGAGATCCTGTCTTCTAAGTCTGAAATTCGGTCTTCTGCCATATTCATTCTATTGTGTAAACTTTCACCTTCTTTCTTAATTTCCTGGACCTCTGCTTGTGGGTGTTTAAAAGGTTCCATTGCTTTTGTTATCTTGAATTCTATCAATTCCTTGATTTCCTTTTAGCTTTATTAATCATCGTGTTGACTGTGTCCAATATCTGTGCTTTCATCTCAGAGATCAGTTCAGATTTCCATTTTACTAGATCTGCTTTGGCTACCATTTCTGAGGACTCCATAGACTGGCCTTCAAACTTCTCTATTTCCCTTCCCCCTGTGTTACCTTGAGGTGAGGATCTTTGTATCTGAGACTTTGAGTGTTTCCTCATCTCTGAGTTTCTGTTGTTGCTGTTGTTTTTGGCTTTGTACCTGCTGTGTTTTCTGGTGATGTTTGTTGCAAGTCTCTTTCCTCCTACTATTCAGGAACCTTAAAATATCAGTGTTTCCTGGGTTGTTCTTTACAGTCTGTATTGGGACCTAAAGAAAAACCCCTACTTTTGGCACACCATATGAGGCACTCAAACAATACATCAGAACACCTTCTCCCACCTGCTTAGAGGCAGGAAGGCTCAGGCTCCTGCACTGCTACAATGGTGCTGCCTGAGGTTCCAACTGGCCCGCCCACTCACCAATACAGAGTCCCTGGGCTCGCTTGTGCAGTTGGCCTGGAGGCCAGTAGGCTGCAGGCCCTGTGCACCTGCAATGGTACTGGCTGACGTTACAACAGGCCCACCTACTCAACAGTACAGAGTCCCTGGGTGTGCTTCTGCAGTTGACATGGAAAAAGGCAGACTCTGGCATTGCTTGGCTGCGATGGCGCAGGCTTCTGCTTCCGTGGCTCTGCCCTCTGGTATATTCAGTCTCTTGGCACTCTTCTGGCATGGGCCTGGAGGCCAGCAGGCTCCAACCCTGGCATGAGTGTAATGGCACTGACTGCTACCTCTACGGCGTTGCCCCGAATTCTTGAAATTTTTCTCAGGAATTGCTGACTCTTTTACAATAGTCAGCCTTCTGTTGCTATAACAGCTAGCCAAAATAATAAATCAGCTCAAAAAGAGACACACTTGTCTCTTTGGATTGGAATGAACACTCCAATCCCACTGCCACAACTTTGTCTTTGACTCTCAAGTCTGAGTTTGTTTATTTTTCTCCTCCACATAACACTATCACCTTGGCATCAGTATCTGCCCTGTGGGCATCTGGGCAGGAAATAATCTCCAGGTCATGAGTATCTGTAGGGAAAGCAGGTACATCCATAGCTCTGCTCTTCTCTGCGTGGGAGCTCTCCTTGGAAAGGCAGCTGTGTCCCTGCCAGCATTTAAGGGTGTCACTGCCCAGCTCAGAGACAGCTCTGGCTGCCAGCAGAGACAGGCCCACTCTCAGCAAGGCAGAGTGAGAGGGGCAGATGTGGAGCTACACGCTTTGACAGGAGATTCCTTTCCCCTCCTTCCCACCCCCACCCCAAATTTCCATGTATTTGGGTGAATTCTTTCTAGTCTCATTGAAAAGCAAAAAGAAATAGCCAGAAGAGACTGGGTGGGTTGTCAAGGCACCTGGGAGGAAATGCACAGAAAGGAACCTTCAGAGGTTTCCTGTATACAAATGGCCGGGATGGATGCCTGGCTGGAGTGCTGCTCACGGCTTCACAGCTGGTTAAGGAAAGGGAGGAAGGTGGTTTTTAAAAAGTTGCCAGCTATTGAAGTTTGATGGTCAGAGAATTCCTCTTACAAGAAGCCTTGATCTCCTAGTTAAGAACGATAAAAGCCAAAAGGACACCTTTGACAGTGAACACAAGCCCCAGATCAGGCCAGACAAAGAGGACGGATGTGACTTACAGGAAGCCAAGGTGCCCTGGTTGACAGGGTGGATGACAGGTGGTGAGCAGGGGGAGTAAGTGGGGAAGAGTGAGGGTCAGTGCTGACAGGTGAGAAAAGGCCAGGGAGCTGTCCTCAGTGGAGCAGACAATGCCAGGACTATGGCTGTCCTCCTTCACCTGCCTTCTGGAGGTCTTCAGCCTATGTGCCTGGAGCTGGCCATGTCTGCAGGTTACCAGGAAAACAGTTCCAACCTCAGATTAGTCAGGGAAGCAGGTGCTGGTAGGAGCAAAAACCAGTCAGACCCATAGGAAAACCGTGACCACACAAGACTGAGGTCTTGCCTCCGTTGGAGGAGCTGTGCTCTGGCACGTGAGAGCCCCCTGGCTGCTCCTGCCACTGCAGCTCAGCTGCCTGTTGTGCAGAAGGTCTATGTCATTCCTGCGTGGAGGCCCCTGTCACACCGAGTGTCCGCTATGGAAACGGTGGTGCCTCTCACTGACTTCCACACAGATGCCAGTAACAGCAGTGCCGGTCCATGAGGTCTGTGTTGGCCCTGCTCCGCCTGTATGGAGGGCCTTTTTCTACCTCTTCTAAGCGGGACTGAGGCAGGTAGCATGGTGGGCTCCATGCTTCCTGAGGAGAAAGCCGAGGTCATGCCAGTCAAGCACTTAGCTGGATGGGGCTCCCTAGACTCTTGAGCCTGATCTCTTTGCTGCTCCAGCTTCTGTCCACAGACAATGACTCCCAGGAGCTCAACATCTGGTACCTTCGGGGGAATTTGCCTTTTTCAGCCTTGTATAAAATTCAGGAAATGAATCTTAATTCACAAACTGTCTCTGCTGGTTGTTTTCTAGACACCCTGATGGGGAGAGACATGGTGTCTTGGAGCAACAGCCTGCCAAGCTTGCAGGGATCCTGCATGGGCACCGCACAGCCGCGGCCTCCCACACCTGTCCTGACCTGGCCAGAGAAGACACAGTGTCACACAGAGCCCAAGGGAGGGAATGTCATTCAAACCCTTGCACACTCAGGTGATAGCCAGGACCCGGGCAGGGCATGGGGGTGGGTGGAGGGAGCTTCTTCTAAGAAGAATAGTGAAAAGGCCTTGCCCAGACTGTGAATGATAAAGGCTCCCAGCTCTGAAATTCAGGTCCCAGCAGAAATTTTAGTTTGATTCTCTTGGTTCACATAGGGGTTTTTTGACACTGTCTCAAAAAAGTATTAAGTATCTCTTTGATATTTACTAATTTATTTTTTGCTGAACTAAACAGAGAACCACAATGATGACTGCACATGTGCAATGTGAATGTCTACTCAGTTGGAACTGGAAATAATTCAGTATGAATATGAAAAGCAAAAGCAGGGGGCATTGAGAAGATGCTGAATTGGAAGCAGCACGTGCCTTCGTGGGCTAGCTCCCCCAGGAGTGTAGGCTCTGCCCCGCTGCTGGGGCTATAGGCTAATGACATCCTGCGTGTCCTCCTCCTGCCCTCACACTAAGGTGTGAGGAAAGAGCCAGCACTTACTTCACCCAGACCAGAAAGCTTCTGCCTGGACACTTCATACCAGCCACAGGAGACTGACCTTTTTCTTATCCCCATTTCACTCAGCAGGAAGTGGGCTTCCAGGAACAGCACTGCCTTGGTGGCCCACCCAGCACAGAGCTAAGTCTTCCCAAGCCAAGGTGTTGCCCAGGGAAATGGAGTCTTGTGGGCTCTCGAATTCCCCCTTCACTCTAGTGACATGAGGAACTTTGGTAAACACTGCTCCTGAGCCTCCATTTCTCCGTTTGTAAAAGATGCTGGCCTCAATCTTGTCTGCAGTATTATCATTTAATAGCCCTTGTCGCAAATCAGACAATTCCTTCATTTGGCTTTTCCCTTCACAGAGAAGAGAGGGACACTGAGGAGCAAGGGAAATATGGCTGACAGCTGTCCTGCAGAAACGGGAGGCTCCCTCTCAATCCCTGTCACATCTGTTGGGATTGTTCATCTGTTTTACTTGTAAATACTGAACACATGGGTAGAAGATTTGTAAAGTATAAAGAATTACTAGCATTTCTCAGCTTATAATGGTTGGACTTGGAATTTTTCATTTTCACAATGGTGTCAAAAATTCACGCCTTTGGTAGAAAACGTACCTTGTACTCTGACCTTCTCCCAGGCCAGGTCTACATAAAGTGATACTCCATCATGAGGCGAGGCAGCCGCAGAGAGCCCGTGCCCGTGGGGAAACAGCTGAGTACCCCTGGGCTGCTGGGCTGCTCAGAGGGGCCTGTAGCAGGTCGTGTGAAGTCATTACAGGTTCAGCTTAGCATATTTTTGACTTAGGGTTTATCAGGATGTGACCTCATTTTAAGCACACCTGCATCTGCATGCCCAGAACATAATCTTCAACCCTCAAAGCCTCCATGTGTCCATCCTTACTCCAGTCGCTGGGACAGATGACAAGCCATCTGATTTGTATCATGCTCTTGCTTTTCTTCCTTTTTACCTGTTTTGATACAACTTATTGGGGCCAGGGTTGCAGCTTAGTGGTGGAGTGTGTGCTGAGCATGAGTGAGGTCCTGGACCTGAGCCCAGTATGCCCTGAAATTTCTTTATAATGGAATTCTGTCATACATATTTTCATAAATCATATTTTTTTATTTCAAGTCATCTGTGTTGTTGCCTGTAATCCATCCACAGATTTCCATACTCACTTGGCATGTGCTGGATGAGAACACCCTGTGTCTGCCTGTTACTGACTGAGATCACGGTCAGGTGATTTTCTGTTTGGCACTGTGTGGTGGTGACATTCTCCACATGCTTCCTGGCACATGTGCAGAACTCTCTGCGGACGTGTGTGGAATGGTGAAGATGGTGATTTCGCTCCTTTCTTGGGTAATGTCATTTACCTCCAAGTAGTTACTCCCCACAGAGAAGAAATCAGAGTTCCTGCTGTTGCCACCTGTTTCTGGGTACTAAAATCTTACCAATGTTGTGAGTTAAAGTCGGTAACATTACGATTTTATTTTGCGTTTCGCTGATGATAAGTTGTCTGTTAAAATATTTCTGATTCTTTTTTTTAATGTCCTTGTCTTTGGCTTTTCTGATGAGCATTTCTCTTACTGTTTTCAGGTCTCTGTTCTGCATCCCAGGCCACTGTCCACTGTGCAAGCTGCAAGTCTCCTCTACACATCATACTTGTTCCACTATCTACATAAAGTCTTTTAGGGGCACCAGCTACTTCCATGATATAGTTAATTTCTGGATCCTCTACAGATAGTGTTTTGGTGTCTGTGTGTGTGTGTGTGTGTGTGTGTGTGTGTGTGTGTGTGCGCGCGCGCGCGCCTGGGCCTGAGTCCAGGGCCTTTGCACAGAACTATAAATCCTCAAATCCTATAGTTTGTTTTTGTTTTTGAGACAAAGTCATATTATGTCACTAAATTGCCAAAACAAGGCTCAGACTTGTGATCCTCCTGCTTCAACCTCTGAGAATGCTGAGATTACAAGTTTTACAAAAATCTCCTTGGAAGAAAGCCTCAAGAAGGTAATATTATGTTAGACTACCTTTTTAAAATTCATAAACAAAAAATAATATCTACATTTATTTACTGTAAAAAAATTGTATGATTCATCATTTTGGCCTTAGCCATATACCACTAAACTAATAGAGAAATATAAATGAACTAATAGAAACATAAAAATCACATTCTAAGCTGCAGTCTGTGTACAAGGGACTGGAGAAAACTGACAGCGTCAGGCCCCCAGAGAAATGTTCAAAACGCAGAGGCCACAGGACTGTGAAAACTATATTACCCACCACTACATCCCTAACCAATTGTATTTCATTGTCTAATACAGACCCAGCCCCTAAGTTTACAGTACTGTCTCTCATTTCTAAGCACTTAATCCATTTGCATATACAAATGCATATATATATACATATACAAATATATATATACATATTTTTATATATATTATATTATATATATTATATATACATATATATGTATATGTAATATACATATATACAAATATATATACATATATATGCAAATATATATATATATACATATACCTTCTGTATATGACCAGAGAGAGGAGCTCTACTTGTTTTCCTTGTAGACACACTGCATTCTTACTAAGTCCACGTGTGATTGCTCCTGAGCTCTCTACTCCATCCTGCGAGCCAGTTCATGGCCAGCACTTCCATAGCTGATGTAATGAATCTTGCTGTCAGGTAGGAAAATTCTCTTGAAACTTTCTTTATTCCCCACTTATAAAAAAATTTTAAGTTAGTTTGTTCAAGCTCAATAGGAAAATCTTGTGGAATTTTGACTGAAACTATAGACAAACTTGAAGAAAACAGTATTGTAACTTTCATGTTAAATTTTTTTCTAGGTTCATTTGTATCTTTATTCATAAATGTAGCAGTAAACCCACAATTTTCCTTTACTGCACTGACATGGGGTCTGTTTTTGGAGATGATACTTCAGTCGACTAAAAACTGAGTTCTCTTATTTTTCATTCTCTGGATGTTTGTACAAGACTGTAATATTCAATAATCTGAACATGTGATTCTTCAAGAAAATGAGTATCTGATTCTTCAGGAAAAGATGCTTTTTATAATCTTTAATTTCTTTGTGGGGGATGACTTTGTAATTTTTAATTTCTTCACGGATCAGCTCTGAAGTTTTCTGTTTCTAGGAATTCAGCCATATTCTCTGCATCCAAATTGCTGCTTGGTTGTCGAGCCAGGGACTAACCAGGGCCTCAGCATGCCCCAAGCACTTTCCTCTTGAGCTGTCTCAGCCTCCAAATGTTCTGACAAACCTTTTTGTGGTTCCTGCCCATCTGTTCATTCCCAGCAACTTCTACACTTCGTCATTCTAATGTTTTTATGCTTTCTTTTCCCTGGTTGGTTTCAAACAATCATTATAGGGAAAGATGTAACTTTTAACCTGTTCCTTGGGCAGGACTCCAAGAACAGTTGTACAGGGCTTCAGGTACACATAGTGTCTTTATCATGATCACAAAGGCATTACTGTAGTCTTGCAAACCAGTCTTGGTAAACAGACTGTGATTTAAGGGTTACTATGGGTTGTGTGAAGGTACTACGTATGCGGGGAGCTGTTCAAGGCTAAAGATGCCTTGCTGCTCTTCACCCTGCTCTACTTGGAACTTCTGTACCCAATGCATAATAAAATAGTTGGAAGATGACACAGCTCAGTCCCTTGAGGCTGTCCCTTCTGCCTTTTCTCTTGAATCTCATCCCTGAGTGCCTCGTTTCCTTCAGTGACACCAGATTAACACCAATAAATCAGGGTTTTTTTATCTCTTTGATTTTCTGTGTCATTAACTTTTGCTTCTTATTTTCCAACTTTGTGTGGAAGGACCATTTTACTATTATTTATCTATATTCTTGACATAGGCAGCTGAGTTCATTGATTTGTGGTCTAGTTTATATATTAATGTATCACACCATATTGCCAGGATGAGGCAGGATGATTACAATTTCGAGGCCAATCCACGCAACTCAGTGGAGAGAGCAAGAGAGAGAGAGACAAAGAGACAGAGAGAGAGAGAGAGAGAGAGAGAGAGACAGAGAGACAGAGGAGAGAGAGAAGATAGGGCTGGGGTGTAACTCACCACTCCTTGAGTTCGATCCCCAGTGTCTAATTTGGTATTTAAAACCATATTTCTGGGCCGGGGATAGCTCAGTCTATAGCTCAGTGGTTCCAGTGCCTGTCTTGAAGTGCAAAGGCCTGGGTTCAATACCCGGTAATCACATAACAATACTGGGCGTGGAGACTCACCCCAGCAACAATCAGTACCACATACCACAGTGCCGGGCGTGGTGGCTCAGGCCTGTAATCCCAGCACTCGGGAGGCAGAGGCAGGAGGATTGCTGTGATGTGAGTTTGAGGCTGAGCTCAGGGCCAGCCTGAACTACAAAGTGAGACCCTGTCTCAAAAAACCTTAAAAATAAAATAAAACTATATTTCTGCATTTTGTGCTGATTTCAACATGAGGGTTTTGATTATTAATCTTGCTTTTGAAAACTGCTGTCTGGCCCCCTGTGCAATTGGTTTTCATTCAAGAAACACCAAGCATTCATACGTGCCACGGGTGGCTGCCACGAACCAGGCAGATGGGGAGTGAGGCCCTCCCGGAGCTGTGCTGTGCTGTCACTTCATGCAAAAGTCTGTGTGAGCAGGTTGTGCATTCTCCACACTGGGTCAAATAGTTCTGTGTATGACTGGTAACTCAAGACTATATGGCATCTTTTGCAAATCATCCATTTCCTTACTGCTCTTTTGCTCTAATTATTTTACCAATGCCTAAGAGGATATTAAAATTTTCTCCTGTGATTGTAGATTTACCTGTTTCTCTTGCTTCTAATTATCGCCCTAGGACACACATCATTTGAAAGACACGAAGACTACTGCTCAGATTAGGAAACATGCCCTGCTTCGCAGTCTGTAAAGGACGCATCCAGGATGCCGATCTGTCTGCTTTACTACGACATCAATGCCCCCATCTGTTTTGTGGACACCATCTAATAACAAGACACCAGTCTCTCCCCACCCTTTGGGAAATCCTTCTTCCCAGACCTTTCCCAAATTACAGGGCTCCTTGCGCCCTGGTCAGGAACAACGTGCTGCTGGCGGCCATCACTGTGCTTGGGGCTTCGAAGCCAAGGAAGCCCTAGCCCCTGACTGGAGGCAGATGCGTGTGTCACCATGTTGCTTTCCAAGGTATTCGCCAAAGGTGCTATGGAGCAAATCTCCACATGCTAGTTGTCAAGGACATTATTTTCCTATCCATGATACTGATCTCAGCTGAAGATTTCCTATTATTTTTTGTTTGTTTTCCACAGAAAGAAGAGAAAGCTTCTATTTCTTTAAGTTTTAAAAATAATTGTAATGCCATTGGAATTCACCAATTGTATTATAAAAATATTTTATTTCAAAAGTGATGAAGTCACATTACTTGCCAGGAACTCTGCCAGGGGCACTGTGGATGTAGAATGAAGCAAGACACATGCCTGTCTGTAAGGATGCAGCACAGCAGCACAGTTGTGTGTGCAGGTGTGCACTGTGCAGGTGAGGGGTATGTGGCACACAAGGAAGGCTTCTCAGGGGAGGTGACATTTGAGCTGTTTCAGACCAACTAAAACATGTTACAAGAGAAGCACCCACAAGGAGAAGAGACAATTCCCCAGGCACATTAATTTGTGAAGGTGATTCTAAAAGTAGTATTTTTTTCTTTCTGCCACTATCTTTGGATTTCTTATTAACTCTTTAAGGCATACAAGTGGCACCTGTACTATCACTGTCCCTTGCTCCCTGCCAAGGCCAGAGCTGAAACCGAGCACACTGTTCTGAATGTATCGGCTCAACATTGGGCTCCATGCTGGGTAAGAATAATAGGAACACTGATGCTCAGTCACAACCAGTAAGGGGTGTGTACTGGGAGGCACCTGCTCACAGGCCCTCTCTGAGTGGCAGACAGGAAAGGGGGCTCCCCAAGGAGAAGGACAAGTGAGTTCAAGGGGAGTGCCCAGGCCTGAGAATCATTTGGCAATCTTAAAATTTGAAATCATAGACCTATCTCTCCGATTCATTCATTCATTCATCCCTTCTATAGACTGAAGCAGGACTTTCAGACTGAGCTACAGCCCCGGTCGTGACCTTAGATCACCAAGTTGACCAGGCTGGGCCTGAATTCGAAACCTGCCTATCTCAGCCTTCTAGACTGTTCTGACAGTGTGTACCACCACATCTGGCAGGTTTAAGTATTTTTTGAAGTTCCCCAAGTTATTTCAATGTGCAGACAGAAAATGATGGTCATAGGGGTCCTTGTTAGAAAAAGCCAAGTTCATTACCAATGTCCCAGACTGGAGAGTGATCCAAGTCACAGCCTGTGGGAAGAGGGTTTTCTTGCCTGAGAGAGAGATTCTGCATCTGATGTCCAGTCAGCAAGCTGACAGCTGGGGTGAAGGCTGGCCGAACAGCAGGACTCAAATCTCCCAGGACAAAGCCAGAGGCCTCAGGAGCTGCCTGTCGGCATCTTTTCTAATCAGTTCCTATAGCAGGATGTGGAACCTACTCAGCAATGGTCATTTCTCACACTCATTTCTAGTTCCATAAAAGCAGATAAAGATTTCATCTGTCAAAGCAATCAGCGTAACAGCTAAATCAACCTAATTTCCTTAAATTCAATTGTCTCCCAAGGTATTACATTTGCATACAGCAAAAGAAAAACTACACTCAGGTACTTAAAAATCAATGAAATGATTATTAGGCTACATTAAAAAGAGCACACATTTGGAAACAGAGTACCAGGTATCCCTGCCACTCATTTGGAAGTCATTTTAACAGCACTGTGTGTAAAATAATTAGTTTTGGGTTAGAGATAATTAAGCATAGAAAACATTTGCTTTGAAAGGGAAGCCAGTATCAATGCTATCCTAATCTCTGCACAAAAAAAGAAAACCCTATCTCTTAATTACAGTATAATGACTCAAAATCTTAAGAGACAATCTTTCAACTCTTACAATCATTTGGAGTCCTTAAAATTCTCTCCTGGGAAATAATGTACAAATGAAAGTTTCCAAGACCTTTATGCACCATAATACCTTTCCAACTTGGGATGTAAGAATGTATTCATCCTTATGTAGTGTTAAGGAATAAAGAAAGAGAAAGGGAAGGCAGGGCAGCAGGGCTGCCTGTGCTATAGTACTGGCTCTCAAAACAAAAGTAATAGAGTAGAAAATAAAATCTCTTCAATCCCTACACATTATTGAATTTACCTGTTTTCTCCTCAGCAAAGGAAGTCACAAAAGGCACTAGTGCTTCACAGGGTTTTCCCTGTCTGAACTGACAAGAAGGTCCAGCTGACAGCTTCCCAACACTTCAACGATCCATAACCCACAGCAGTATTCTGGTTAAAGATCACCTTACCTGTTCTTTGTGCCTCGCAAGTCCCCTTCAGGCACAACCCTCAGAGTTAAGGATGGGACAGTGGAGACTCAGGTCCAGGTGCAGGTCCTCTGAGGGCACCAGAGCAGACGTACTGTCAGGAAAGTAGCACCCCCCAGAGACCGGATGACTGGGCCATTCACCTGGTGGTCCCAAGGATGGTCTTGGGACAAACTGAGAAAGTCTGAATTGGGGGATTCTATCTTACACCAACCAAATCTGAGACTTCTGAAGTAGGGACAGCTGTCTTTGGACTTTCCATGTGATTCTGATGCCTGCTAACTTTGAGAATCATTGTGTTCAAACATCTCATTCGTCTGAGGTCAAAATCAGGTGTCATGGCTTAAGAAATTAGTTACAGGCAAACGAGCGAAGCTGAACTTCCTTTCCTTCAAACACAAAACAGTGATGCAAAATTGCAGAGCTACAATGTAGAAAATGTTAGGACAGCAAGCTGTCTGTGCTCAGTGTATGAAAGCTGCTTTAAGCAGTTCTGTCATTGTTCCTAACACATACGTAACTCCTGCTATAAACGCATGAGCAGCCAGGGAGTCCGGCAGGTCCCACTGAAGCCAGGAGAAAGCAGACAAAGTGTGAGGGAGAGGAGCCTCCGGAGAGTGAAGGCAAAGGCCAGAGAACTAATCAGCCAAGCGTTTCCATAGGCCTGTCTGCCCCTATGAACCTGGCGATTTAGGCACCCTTCCTTTGCAGCTTCCTCAACTACTGAGACCTTTTCTCTGTTCTAATAAACCACACCAGTCTGCTCCCAACTGCTGTCCTACTGGTCTCACCCTTCCACTGCCCAGGAGAGAAAACTGGTCACACCTCTGTCACGATTCCCTTGTCTGTCAGAACAACAACCGACTCCAGCCTGGCCTTACTACAAAATGACACGGTCGGTCCAGGTAGAAATGAAAGGGACAGGAAAGAGAAACACTTTCCACACGTTTTCATGATCTTTTTATTTAACATACATACATGTGGACAAGAGGCATAAAATTAATAAAAATACAGACTGCTGTGCAGTCTCCCTAGACCTGACACAGCCGCGCGTCCTCCACAGCACTGGCCAGTTTCAGCAGTGCTCCCCACCAGGCATTCCACGGCTCTGCCTTCCCGGACTACTGCCCTGGCTTGGCTTTTTGTAAATGTCACGGCAATAGTTATTTCCACCACCTCCTTGCCCACCCCTTACTGTCTTCACACTAAAGTAAAATTATTCTTAAATGCTAACAATATGCCAAATACTGAGCTTTAATACTGCTTTGTTACACACCCAGAACCCACCACAGTGCCATCTTTGTATGCAGCAGCACAGGGGTGCAGCAGCCTCTGCTCCAGATTGACTCCCCAAGAAAGAAGCATCATTTGCTGGTGGGGCTACATTTAGAACCACTGTCACAGAGGAATTCTTCTGAAGAAACTAATTTAGGCTGCTCTGAATGTGTCCCAGCTTATGATATGACTGTAATGGTATTTTTGCTGTATAATTTCCAGCTGTTCTGTGGGAAGTTGCTTGAAAAGGGCACTGTGAGAGGTGAGAGCACTGGAGGGTAACTGTGGCAGCGCGACTGACACCTGACACTGGAGGTATGAAATCCGCAGTGCTTGGGCGGGGACCGCAGCACACAGCCCGAGCCCCTCTCCGGGCCCCGCCTGCAGTGTCAGGCTCCCTCTTCCCACTTCTCCAGGTGGCAGCACTGCTGCTCAGATGCAATCCCTCAGCCACCCTATTCTCTGAATGTACAAAACCCTAAGAAATAAAACTGCGAGCAGCAACCAGAAAGAGCAAACACCAGTCTGCAGTCTCCTGGGCTCTGAGCCCAGTGAGGGCACCACTCTGCGGCCACCACGCTGTCTGCAGTCACCTGTTACACACAGCTGGTGCTCAGGTCAGGCTGTCCCTGGTGCCGTGGCTGAGAAGCAGAAAAAGCAGCTCTTTTGCGGCTCCCAGGACAGGCCTGGAAACCATCCCTGAGGAGCCAGGTCCCAAGGACAAGCCGCAGGAAGGGGAAGCTGCCTGTGGTAATAGAGACCACTGTGTGATAAAATGTCTGCTCAGCCACAGGCAGGGTTCGCTTTGAATTAAAGCCTGATAACCATTTCTCAAAATGAGGATGATTCATTATTTTGAACAATCTCATTTCACACAATCAACTTCTAAGAGTAAAAATTTATATAAAGAGTTCAAAGAATGTGTGGCAATTTTTCAAAATAAAAAGTAGGAAAAGTAAAGAGGAAGGCTGACTACACACGTTCCTCACACTGAAATGACGGGTTTAGAGGCAGAAACTATAACATAGGATGTAAGGCTTTGTCTTACTAAAGACAGGTAATCTTGAAAGCAAAATAGAAAAACTCCATTCATCCACCACTACTCATTTACTTTTTTGACTGAAAAGTTAGTCATGTTTCATTATACCTTAATAGTAAAAGGAAAGGTCCAGACACTACAGTCCACTGCATATTACGTCTACTTAAGTATATGTTAGCTTTCAGATACACCCATTTGGAGTTGTTCAAAATAATTTTTCTTTAAACTATAATTAAATATGAAAAATTTTAAAACTGGTTTAAAGGTATTAAAATATAAACATCTGAAATATACTAAACATGAGGAAAATAGAGCAGTTACCACTTTTTAAACCAGGAACAAGTACTTGATAAGCAACCTAATGAGTAAACAGCACTTATCTGACAAACACTGGAGCTGAGAAGAACCCAATAATGTCACAGAGTTGGATGTTACAGGAATTTGGTCCTCGCCACTAGAACCAAGAGTCTGGAAAAGTTATAGGCAGGAAGTGTTTCATTCACAGGAGCAGCAGAGAACAGAAAGCACAGAGAGGTGATACCACATCAATACCAACAACTGTTCAACAGCCTCGGCTCCAGTGCGAGTGGGCAGTGGCCCGGCCTGCAAGAAGCACAGACCGTCCAGGCCTAGCAGCAGACCGGGCATCGGTTCCATGAAGCCCAGTCAGCCCAGCATCGCTCAGAATGGACAACTCTTCCCACCACCTTGGTCGTGACCCAGCATGCAGCTCACACGGCCACTTTCCACTGTCTTCAAGTCGATGTAGGCATGTACTTCTTTGCATAGCAAGTTTCCAGGCTGTGCTGAGCTAGTAACCCATCATTCAGTGCACAAGTCTTTTTCACAACCATATGACACTCAAATTGACCAAATAAAATGTTCCCCATTTGAAAAGCTGCCTATAAAAATTTGGGGATTTGAATTAAAAACAATACATAACTCGTTAGCAAAACATTAAGACCATGGCTGATGCAGTCGGCCATCAGCTGCAGTTCACACAGCTCTTACTCTTGTATAACTTCTAGGACTTTGTAAACACTGTTTTGGAACACAGTTGTGAAGTGAGGCTCGGACTCCTTCACCAGGAGGTTACACAGGGGCGTCTTCCCGGCATTGGCAGGGTCTTCCACATCCCAGATCTCAGGCATGCTGCAACCAGGCCTACAAAAGGGAATCAGCACATGTCACCCAACTGCATACTGATTTCTGACCTAATTTCACTGTTTTCCTGGTTAAATTAACTTAGCTGAAAAACCTTTTCATTGTTATTTATATTTTTGTAAGCTGCTACAACTTCCCTTTAGGACAAGGTGAAAACAACAAAGGTGACCATAAAGAAGAATACACATTTACAGCACACACACCTCAGGGGCCAGAGTAAGAGAGGATTCAGATAAATTCCACCTCAAGTATTTGTTAAGATGTGTGTTGGGTGATTAGTCTCAGCTTCCCTTTCAGCCTATTTCCACACTCTGAAGTGTAGAACTACCCAGCTATCTAAGTCACCTTCTGCTGCTGACACCCACAGTTTCAGGAAGGAGAGCTTTACTTTGGGGTCTTTTTCAACCTACTCTCTGATGGCTCCAAGGAAGACTTCATGGAAGACAGATGAAAGATGCTTACCTCTGGCAGTCAAGAATCAGAAGGTCAAGGTACAAGTGAGGAGAGAGACAAACCTTTCCAGGCCATGCTCGATGGGACCAGCCCTTTCCAACCAGACCCCAACACCTAACAGCAAGTCAGCTATGACCTCCGATAATCTAATTACTGTCTCAAACCTCCATCTATAAGTGCATGAAGCTTTGAGTCAACACCTAGATTTAACATGCCTCCTGAGCCACCAAAGACTCGAACTTATCTCATCACACAAAACAAAACCTCCAAAAGTCTTAAAAAGCCTCCAAAGTCTTAAAAGATTCAGTAGAGCTGAAAAGTCCAAGTCTAAAATCTGAGACTTAACACAAAGTCTTACCTACAAGTCCCTTGTAAAAATCAGACAGAAAGCTAAACACTTCCAACACACAATGGCACAGGGTAAACATTCTCATTCCAAAATGGAAGAACAGGTGAGTAGGAAGGAACAGGCCAAGGCAATACCAAACCCAGCAGGATGAATATTAGCACCTGTAGTTCTATGCCCAGGGTCTGGGGCAAGTTGTGGTCAGGTGTGACCCCAAAAGCCTTGAGCAGCCTTGCCCCTACGGACAGCTGGCTGCAGTCCACATGGCCTCTCTTTTGGGCTGGCTCTGCTCACTGTGCAAGTTTCCTCAACACACAATCCATCTTCCTGTTTTTTCCAATCTTTTAGGGTCTCCATGCACCTTCAGCTTCACATTCACAGCTCCACACCTGCCCCCTCAGGGCACCCTGCCTGGTCTGGCAGGCCCTCTGAAATCTGAGTGGAAGCTTTCCTGACCTCACAACTCTTGCATTCTAGATGACTATATAATTATAGTAAAAAAATTGTGCACAACAGCTCCAACAGCTGCCAGACCCCTGTACACATTCTTAAATTTTAGCTTATCAGCACATGTATATAGTTTATCATGCTTGTATTTCTTGTGTCAGGATGGTATGTAAATATAAGGCATCTCAACTCTTTTTTTTTTAAACTTCTTCTCTCTTCCTTTCCTCCCCATCCTCTATTTCTTGATCTCTTTCCCCTTTGTGACACCAGTATTCCATCTAACCGATGAAAAAATGGCCATCTTCAAGAAATCAAAACAATTACAAATGCTAGAGAGGAAGCAGAGGGAAAAGGAACTGTACTACACTGCCGGTGGGAATGTAAATTAGTATAGAAATTACGGGAATCAGTATGGAGATTCCTCAAAAAAAACACAAACTAGAAATTCCTCTTGACCCAGCTATTCCTCTTCTAGGTGTCTTCCCAAAACAGTTAAAGGTTTCATATCATAGTGATCGATGTACACCCGTGTTTACAGCAGCACAGCTCATAATAGCTAAATCTTGGAAGCAGCGTATATGTCCATCAGCAGATGAACAGATAAGGAAAATGTGGTATTTACACATCTTGGAGTTCTAGTTTGCCACAGAGGAAGACAAACGTAAGTCATTTGTAGGAAAACGGATACCCCTTGAGACCATAATGTTAACTAAAGTAAATAAAACACACACGCTTAACTATTCCACTGTTTGACTTATATGAGAAGACCAGAGTAAAAATAAAGAGTAAAGTAAAAGATAGATATCAGGAAGTAGAGAAGCTACATTGGTCTCAAACATAGCCCCCGTATTATTATACCTGTAGCTTGTCTGGGAGGCTGAGCACTATGAACTGAACCTGGGAAAAAAGTGTGCTAAGTGGCCTTTCCCCAGTAGGTGACCTGATGTTCTCCTTTTAAAGCAAACTTTTACACTTGCAACTTTGAACCTTTAATGTATGGGGGTGTTTTTTGTTTGCCTTGTTTTTTAAAAATTGATTTTATTGGTATTTTTATATATACATTATAATCACAGTCGACATTGAGAGTTTATACCAGTACCTGACAAAACTTAATTCTCATTTTTCCCTATTCCCCTTCCCCCTCAAGTCCCCTAAACCCTATACACGTAAGGACTGTTTTCTTTTCTTTATTCATCAAATTTTTTCATTCTCTTCTTTACTTACCCCTACCCTCCTTTTCCCTTTGAATATTTTCTTCCTCTCTCATAATACCTATCATACATTCTTAGAACTCATTTACACCTTTAGTTCCTCATACTAGAGAAAAGATATGGTATTTACACATCTGTGTCCTATATATTTCACTTATGAAAATGTCCTCAAGGTGCATCGATTTGAGTATTAAGGACTCAAATTTCTACCATTCTTTATAGCAGAGTAATACTCTATTTTATTTTAAAATAAACGCATTGCCTTTATCCAGTCTCCCATTGATGGGTATTTGGGTTGTTTCCAAGACTTAGCTATCACACACTGAGCTGCTATAAACATGGGTGCACTTATGTCACCATGATATGAATCTTTTAATTCTTTTGCATGTATACCTAGCAGAAGAATAACAGAGTCAATGGGTTCTCTAATCCTATTTTTTGAGAAATTTCCATACTGATCTCCACAGTAGTTGCACCAGTCTACAATCCCACCCACAATGGAGAGGGATTCCTTTCTCCTCGCAGGCTCGCAAACATTTGTTGTTGGCTGTTTTCATGATAGTAGCCATTCTTTGTGGAGTGAAATACAATCTCAGTGTTACTTTCATCAGCATCTCTCGAATGATCAGCCATGTTAAATATTTCTTCATGTGTTTCTTAGCTGTTTTCCTTCTTCCTCTGAAGTGTCTGTTCATTTCAGATGCCAATTTTTAGACTGGATCTTTGAATTGGGGTGGGGATGATATTTTTAAGCTCTTTATATATTCTAGATAGTAGCCTTTTGTTTGAGAAACAGCTGGTAAAAAAAATTTTCCCATATTTTTGGCTGTTTTTTTCACTCTGCTGATGGTTTCTCTTGCTGTGCAGAAGCTTTTTAATAAGATGAGATCCCAATTGTTGATTCCTTCTGCTAGTTCCTGTGCTGCTGAGGTTTTGTTCGTAAAGTCTCTCCCTAAGCCAATGTCTCCAAGAGTTGTACCTAACCTGTTTTGCAGCAGATTTAGTGTTTCTGTTTTAATATGTAGGTCTCTAATCCACTTTTATTTTAGTTTAGTACACAGTAAAAGACACAGATATAGCTTTCGTCTTCGGTAGGTTGAAACTTAATTTTTCCAGTACCATTTGTTAAAGAGGCTATTTTTCCTCCATTGAGGATGTTTGGTTCCTTTGTTGAAGATGAGGTGGTTTAATATCTCTGGAGCTGTTTCTGGATTTTCTAGTCTGTTCACTGATTCTCAGATCTGTTACTTTGTCAGTACCATGCTGTTTTTTAATCACAGGGGCTTTGTAGTATAGTTTCAAATTGGAGATTGTGATACCCTCTGCCATGTCCTTCTTGCCTAGAACTGCTTTTGTTATTCTAGATCTCTTGTGATTCCAGATGAATTTTAGCATTATTTTCTCTAGGTCTGTGAAATGTGATGTTGGGATTTCAATTGGGAATGCACTGAATCTGTGTAGTAGTTGTGGGAATACAGCTATTTTGATGATATTGGATCTTTCTATTCAGGTACAAGGAATGTTTTTCCATTTTCTGATATCCTCTTCAATCTCCTTTCTTATAGTGCTGTAGTTTTCATAATAGAGGTGTTTCACCTCATTTGTTAGATTGATTCCTAAATATTTCATTTTTGGGATGCCATTGTGAAAGGAAATGACTCCCCAGTTTCTCCCACAATGAGTCTATTGTTTGTGTATAAAAAGGCTATTGACTTTTGAACATTGATTTTTTTATCAAGCTACACTACTATAATTTCTGATTAAGTCTAGCAGTTCTTTGGTTGAGTTTTTAGGATCTTATATGTAATCATATTATCAGCAAATAATGACAGTTTAACTTTTTCATTTCCTATCTATTCCTTTTATCACTTTCTCTTACCTAATTTTTGTGGCTAATGTTTCCAGCACTATATTGAACAGGAGTGGTGAAAGTGAACATCTTTGTCTTGCTCCTGATCTTAATGTGAAAGGTTTCAGTTTTTGACCATTTAGTATGATGCTGGCTGTTGGTTGAGATGTTGGCTGGCTGTTTCTTAGGTTGAGATAAAGTCCATCTGTCCCAGTGTTCTGTAGGGTTTTAATCACAAATGGGAGTTAGATTTTGTCGAACACTTTTTCTGCCCCTGTTGAGATGACCATATGGCTTTTGTCTTTGAGTGCATTAATATAGTGTATGATGTTTATTGATTTATGTATGTTGAACAATCCTTGCATCTCTGGGATGAAGCCAGCTTAATCAGGGTGTACAATCTTCTTGATGATTCTCTGTATTCTGTTTGGAATATCTTACTGAGGATTTTTACATCAATGTTCACTAAGGAGACTGGCTTGTAGTTCTTTTTTGGTTGGGTCTTTCTCTGCTTTTGGAATCAAAGTAATGATTTCTTCCAGGAATGAATTTGGGAGTATTGCTTCCCTTTCAATTTCATTAAAGAATTTGAGAGACAGTGGTGTTAATTGCTTTTTGAAAGTTTTGTAGATTTCAGCAGTAAAGCCATGAGGAGCAGCACTTTTCCTTGTCAGTAGGGTTTTTTAAATTACATTTTCAATTTCACAGCTTGATGTTGGGGTGTTTGAAATTTTTATATCTTCTTCTTTTAACTTTGGAAGTTTCTACATGTCTAGGAATCTATCCATTTCTTCTATGTTTTCCATCTTATTGGAGTACAGTTTTTCAAAGTAAATGTTTATTATCCTCTGGACTTCCACTGGATTTGTGATTTCCCCATTTTCATTCCTAACAGGATGGATTTGAGCCTTATCTTTCCTTGTTTGATAAGGTTGGCTAAGAGTATGTCAATTTTGTTTATACTTTCAAAGAACCATCACTTCCATTTGTTGATTTTTTTTTGTATCATTCTCTTAGTCTCCATTACATTAATTTCTGTTCTGATCCTCATAATTTTCTCCCCATTACGAGCTTTGGGTTTGTCATAATCTTCCTTTTCTAATAGACTGAGGTACAGCATTAGGTTGTTTATTTGAATTTGCTCTGTTTTCCTGGTGTAGGTGTTGACTGCTATGAATTTCCCTCATAGAACTCTTTTCCTTGTGTCCCATAAATTCTAGTATGTTATACTGAGATTATCATTTAGTTGTAGAAACTGTATAATTTCTTCTTTAATTTGTTCTGTGACCCATTGGTTGCACCGCAGTATTGTTCAATTTCCATGTGTTTGTGAGTATCTTAGAATTTCTCTTGCTATTGAGCTTCAATTTCAAAGTACTATGGTTGGACAGTATATAAGGGATAACTTTAATTCCTTTGCATTTATTTAAACATGCTTTATGACCGTATGCTTTATGCACACGGTCTATTTTGGAGACTAACCTGTGAGCAGCTGAGAAAAATGTATCTTCTGACTTTATAGGGTGGAATACTGTGTAGATATCTATTAAGTAAATTTGTTCAAAAGTTTAGTTCAGTTCAAGTATTTTCTTATTGATTCTTTTGTCCAGTCGATCTGTCTATTGGTGGCAGTGGAGTATTGAAGTCCCTCACTATTGTATTAGGGGTTGTCTGATTTTTTTATGTTCATTAATATTTGTTTAATATAGTTGGGTGCACTAGAATTTGGTGCATAAATATTTATGAAGTCATCTTTTTCTCTTGAACTCTTCCCTATAGAAGGATGAAGTGTTCTTCTTTGTCTCAGTTAGTTTTGGGTTGAGATCTACTTTGTCTGCAAATAGAATAGCCACTCTTGCTTTTTTGTAGTTTCCTGTAGCGTGGAGAATTTTTTCTAGCCTTTTACTTTCAGTCTGTGGGTTTCTTTCTGAATTGGATGTTTCTTGTACACAACATATTGTAGGATCTTGCTTCTTGATCCATTCTGCCAGTCTGTGTCTTTAATTGGCACATTGAGGCCACTGACATTAATGGTTATGACTGATATGGACTGATTTAGCCCCATTGTGATGTTTTCCTGTTCTTGGCTCTTTTACTCTTTGCTTTTCCCCTTTTTATTCAGCTTATGGCATTGTCCAATGAGTTCACTCTGCCGGGTGTCATGGGTTTGTGGCGTTCATTGTCTTTTTTTAAGATATTCTTTAGAATGTTTTGGAGTGCAGGTTTTCAGGTGTTCTTGATCATGGAAGTATCTTATTTCCCTGTTGATTTTGAAAGATAGCTTTGCAGAATACATTAACCTTGGTTGGAAGTTGTTTCCTACAACGCTTGCAACATTTCACTCCAGGCTCTCCTTCCTTTGAGTGTGTGTTGAAAAATACTGCTATCATAATAGGCTTCCCTTTGTATGCATTTTTTTTCTATTCCCTAACTTTTTCAAGTTCTTCTGTTTCAAGGTCTTCTTCTATAGGATATCTGGAAACTTGATAATTATATGTCTAGGTATAGATTTTTTTTGTATCACAACTGCTTGGAATCCTATATGCCTAATTTATGTGTATGTCAAATTCTTTTCCTTTTTCTGTGAAGTTTTCTGTCATTGTATCTGTGAACAGTTTGTTTTTTTAAATATTTTTGCACTGTCTCCTGCTTCCTCAGTGACTCCAATCAGTCTTATGTTATTCTTCTTTGTATCATCTAGGAGCTGTTGGATTGATTTCTTGTGGTCCTTGCCATTTTTTTTCTGTTCACTGGCTGCAGCCCTGTCCTCTAGGTCTGGAATTTGGTCCTCACACTCACTCACCCAATTTTTCAAACTTTTGTTGGGGTTGTTAATCTAGAATTCAGTTTGAAGCTGCTTAAGAGGTTCCACCGTTTTGGAATCTGAGATTCTGGTATGTTCCTGATCTCTTCTTTAATCATATCTTTCACTATGGACAGTATCACTGTTTTCATCTGAGAGTCCAGGGTCAGGTACATGGCACTACCCCCAGGAACTCACCAATGGTTGTCTTCACCCTCCCCATAGATGCCCTTTCAGTGTGGCTGACAGGGACCTGGAACATGGGGATGCAATGTGGTGACCCGAACAGGAAGCTGGAACTGCAGGGAGGTGAGGTGGTGATCCCAGGGCTGGTGCTCTTATCAGGGAAGTCTTTCTTTTTGCTACAGCTCCAAGCTGGCACGGTGATCTTCAGTCCATTGGGGTGGTGGGTGGGGCTTCCTTGCCTGATTTGTCTCTCGACCAGCTCCAATCATCTGTCCTCAGTGATAGAGTGCTCCCCTTCAGTGTGGACAACTGGGAACTGGAGCATGGGGATGTGATGTGGCAATCCAGAGGACAGGAAGCTGGAGCTGTGGGGACATGGTGTGATGAGCATGTGGATAGTCTTCTGTCAGAACAGACTTACGGATGCAGCCTCAGCACTGGCATGTGAATCCTCAGTGCCGTGGGTGGGCCTTCCTTGACGGGTGCGATCCTCCATCCTATGTCAGAACCAATTTAAATGTGTTGAAAAGCCACAACTCCTGCTATCCAGTGTGGCTGCCACTCTGCCCCAGTAGCCTGTTTCTCTGTGAGGGCCTCTGTCAGAAGTCACCATGCAAGCTCGGCAAATTCGGCAGCCTCTCCTCCCGCAGAGAGTCCCAGCTCAGAGAAAGAGGGCTATGTTCCTTAAAGTTTTTCTTTTCACTTTCTTCAATTCTTTCCAGATCTTCACTTGTGTCTTAGGGATCCATTTCTCTCCTTTTCTTCTCTCTCTTTTTCCCCCGAAGTTGCTCTCTTCCAGCTTAGGAATGACAAACTTCTCAGTGTCTAATTGCCTGTTGTTACTACTCGGCCATCTTCCCGGAAGTTGATGTTTTGCTGATTTCCAAGATACCCTTAAAACATCCTCCCTATTGTCCTGATATAAAGTACCTGATTTCTTTTAATTTTTATTCCTCCAATTTCTCTTCAGCCAAAACTATGAGAGCTTGTTTTCTGGAGAAGCTGAAATTTTTTTTTTGAGACAGGGTCTCGCTTTGTGGCTCAGGCTGGCCCTGAGCTCAGCCTCAAACTCACATCACAGCAATCCTCCTGCCTCTGCCTCCCCAGTGCTGGGATTACAGGCGTGAGCCACCATGCCCGGCACTGTGTATGTGGTACTGGTTGCTGCTGGGCATGAGTCTCCACACCCAGTATGGTATGTGGTTACTGCAGAATCAAACTCGGGCCCTTGCACTTGCAAGACAGGCACTGGAATCACTGAGCTAACTCCGCAGCCCGAGAAGCTGAAAATTTTTAAGATTATTCAACAGTGCCTTCTCCTTTTAATTCTTACAACAGAGCTGACTAAAAGTTGGCAATAGAACCCTAGCCACACTGTGAACACTGGACTGCCTTGAAAGTTCCTACATTACATTCATCTAACATCCTTAACCTTCGTCTCCCCTAAGGTCTCAGGACATGAGCAGAATGTAGACACATGCTTTGCCAGAGCACAGCACATAATCTTGTCCTATAGCCAATGGAGTTCTTATTTCCAACTCAAATCTTCTGAGCCTCGTCTTTACTGAGCGCTTTTAAAATCAGCATTCTAGTGCTCTAAGCTCCAACCAGAATCTCCCATCAAGCTTGGTTTACAACATCCTAAGGCTTCTCTAGCCAGCCTTTCCAAACCTCTCTGAACTTCTCTCCTACAAACCAGCTCAAAAGCCTTTAGCCACATGGTCAAGTACAGTCACAGTGATGACCTCCTTCTCTGGTACAAATACGTGTATTAGTCACTGGGACAAAACACCTGCCACTGTCAATTTAAAGTGCAAGAGCTTAATTGGTGGTAGGAGTTCAGGGCTGGGGCAAATGGGAAGAACACTGCAATGTGTCAAAGGCCATAAAACCTCAACTACAGGTTGAGTGACATTTCCTAAAAAGAGAAAATATGCACAGAACCTTGGACCCAAAATGGCTCCAGGCTTAAGTCTCCTGAACACTGTATACAGAAACCATCAGAAAGCAGCATCACAATCCTTGATTTATAAACAGACGTGACAAAGAAAAGACAGTTTTTTGATTATTTATATTGCTCTGTGAGACTTGTCATTAGCCCATTCTTTCTCTTAGAGTATCCTTTTTGGCCTTCTGTACAAGTGCACTTGTTACCCGTTCTGTCTTGTCCAGTTCTTTTTTATGACACCAAAGAGCTAGAAAGAAGGCCCCTGGACCCCTGTCCTATAACAGGAAGGCATGGCAGAGGGGCATAGTGAAGGCAAAGTGGTCAGATCATAGCATCCAGGAGGAGAGAGAAAGGAGCTAGGAGGGCAGATGCTCTTCCAAACTGCACCCCCAGCGCTGCCTCTTTGGACCCAGCTCTACCTTGTGATAGCCAGTCAGCAGTACTGTCCCCATGGTTTGGTCACTTTCCATGGCCCACCACTGGGTCCAGGAGGACCTGGGGGACGTCTAGCTTCAAACCACAATACTAGGACACAGATTTGTCATAAGGATTAAGACAGGTGCAGAGCACAACACCCAGCATATGAAACACATATGTTGATTTTTTAAATTATAACTGAAAATATACTGAATAGGGAAAATGCACTAATTGTATTGCATATGTAAATCTTAAAAGCAATATGTTTTTCTAAAGACTGATATAAGTGAAACTCGCACCAAGGGATGTCTGCGTAGATAGGTTATCCAAATAATTGACATTTCATTTAAAGCAAGAACTAGTGGAGTTTGACAAAGTTGATTATTTTATAGATATATCTTGGAATTTGACAAAGTTCACACTGTCTTATTTACTTTTTGAGAAACCTTAGTAAATGAAAACACAGAGAATTGGTAACTAACACATTTTGTTATGGGCCCCTCCTTCACTTGCTGAAGGAGAACAACACCCCAGGGTCAGCTCTCAGAAGGGTGACGCCTGCAGTGACGCAGCATGTGACCCACACACGGAGTACAAGCCACGCACCCCTACCCTGGGCTGTTTTTATAAAAATAGGGTTATTTTTGGTCTCTTTAACAATCAAATATGGTCATTTGTGCTCCATTTCCGACCTACCCCTCATGGGGCTCTCTCGGGGTGGGGGTCCCCTGCTGAGGACTCCAGTTCTCACTGGCACCGAACCCCAAGGATGATGTGGCTGGTCTGGGTCCCACCTTCTAATTTTCTCTCACATATGTCAGCGGCACACAGTGAGACACAGAGTCAGAAAATTGCCCTGAGTTCCCCAAGCTCAAGAAAAAGAGGAGCAAAAGAACTGCTTTTGTGAGCCCTCTCTGGTGTGCACAACGCTCATCTGAGGTGCCTGGGCAGCTGGCAAGGTCTCTGAATAATATTAGTAATGTTGCACAGTCGCAGTCTGCAGACTCAGTTCCTCAGAAGGCTGGGTGGGATGAAACACTTCGGACCAAAAGTCTGAGGTCAGCGTAGGCAACGTAGTAGTGAGACTACACCTCACGTAACAATTAGTATAAATGTGAGTAATTTCCTTCTGAATACACTTCAAAAAATTTAGGTTAACTCTATTACTAGAATTAATGAGAGAAAACAGAGAACTGAGAATAAGAGAACAACTATCTAAATACTTTCCCACATTCACATCATGTGTTTTTCAGGGCCTATATCTGCACACGAGCATTATGCGTTTAAGGATTACTCAAGCCACACTACTGTGCGCCAAGATCTGGTGTTCTCATGTGCGAGGCAGGCACAGATGTTCCTTAAGATAAGCCTCTTCCCCTTCCGGACCCCACCACCCTGCCTCCAGATGTCTGTGGTTGGTGCATCTGATGGAGGACGACCACGGCAGCAGAGACCCCAACTCACCCAACTCAGCTGCTCCTGAGGAAATAATTAGCATGAGCAAATCCGTGTCCCCCTCTCCTCCTGTCTAAGTCCCCCTAGGTTTCTCAATCAAAGTAGAGTACAGTATGGAATGGTCTCTGCCTGTGGCATCCTGCGTGTGAGTGGCATCACGGCTACTCCTGTCATGGGCAGACAGTGCCACTTAGTGAGTGGGAAACAGTTCAGAAAGCCTTTGCAACTTCTGTGTCAGCCATAGGCGCCCAGCTAGCCAGGGTCTGGATGGCTGACTGTGGAGGGCGTGTCCCCTCCTCCACCCTGCCCAGAGCTGGAAGAGTTCCTAAACCAGCACGGCGGCCACTCTCCTTCCCACACGCTGAATTTGCCTTTGTATCCACCTTAGGTACAACGGTAAAACTCATGCCTGCCAGAGCTCTACCTTCCAAGACCTCATATACCATGCCAAAGCACTGTGCCAGGGGCTAGGAAAAAGGAAGACTTGAATTGAGGTTCCTTGCCAGCTCAGAGGAAAATAAAGATTATGAGAATTATTTCTATGATCCGCGGACACACCAGTACCTCAGCAGAGTGAAGATCTGAATTCTGTGGAGGAACTGAGTTCTCTCCCTACTGGGATCTCTCCACTGCTGATTCACCATGGCGTCCCTACCCTGCTGTGTGAGAAACCCACACACACAGTTTGTCCTAAACGCACAGGAAAAGTGGAATAGAGGTGAGTATGGATCTTGTGCACATTCGTACGGCCATTAAGTACCAGAAGCATTTTCTACATTAGAAGAGCAATAGCATTTTGTATAAATCCTGTGCAGTTCATATTGCCAAACACATTCACAGCAATGC
>PVIR01020772.1:0-30163 GCA_004026965.1 Petromus typicus | reverse complement strand
GAGAGAGAGTGAGAAAGAAAGAAGGAGAGAAAGAAAGTAAACAACACTGTATGAATAAGCAAACAAGTATGAAATCTCATAAATAATGAAAACTATTTTTAAAACACATGCAAATCCAAGAATTAAAATGTGCAATAACTGCAATGAAAAATTGATGGGCTGGGCTTCACAGTGTGTTAGGAATGTCGGGGGAAAAGGATAGAGGCTTTAGAAACACATCAATAAAGTTATCCAAATTCAAAAATAGAGAGGAAAAAATAAACAGAGTGGGGAAAGTGTAGTCTTTCCACAAGTCCTAGATGTATCTGTACCATGTGCATAGTGCTTAAGCAACACGGATACGGAGGAGAGGGAAAGGAAGTAGAAAGAGGAAGGGGAAGAAAGAGAAGAGAGATGAGAGCAGGAAGAACTTAGACACAAACTTTAGACCTGATACAATAACTGGCTTTAAAGAGATCAGAGATCTACGAGGAAAATAGAAAAATATAAAATTTCTTGACGAAAGCATAGAAGAAAATCTGCACGGTCTTGGGCTGGGCCATGAGTTTTAAAACGTAACACCTTGCTCCGGGGAGAATACAGAGCCAGGGAAGTTTGCATTCACTGCTGGGAATACAAAATGATACAGCTGCTCTGGAAGGCAGCCTGGCAGCTCCTTTCAAAGCTGAACACAAGCCTGCCATGCAAGTCAGCAGTTGCTCTGCCGGGTGGGCACCCAGCTGATCTGAAAATATAAGGCGAGGGAAAAACCTGCATGCGACTATTTATGGCATCATTCTTCAGAGTTGTCAAAAGTTGGAAAGAGTAGGTGAATAAACTGCAGCACCTCCTAGCCACGGAGTCACTTCCCATGATAAAAGGCAAGGAGCTGTCAAATCGTGAAATGACATGGATGAATCTTAAGTGTATATCGCTAAGCAAAAGAAGCCAGTTTGAAAAAAAAAAATCCTAGTGTGTAATTCTGATTACATGACATTCTGAAAAATCCCAAACCTATAGAAATCTTACACTGAGCTGTGGGTGACAGGGATTTGGTGTTTGAAGAGGGTTAAATGAGTGTTTTCTGGGGTTGGGGAAACCATTCTGTACGACACTGTGACAATGAATGTCAGGCAATGAGCATTTGCCAAAATGCATTGACCTTAACAACACAGAGCCAACTGTAACATACGCAAATCTTAGGAAACCACACGAGAGGGGGTGGGAGCCCAGAATGGGATAGAGAATGTGACAAAAGAATCTGTCTTAGGGCCAGGGAGTTAGCTCAGTGGCGCCTGTCTCGCAAGCGCAAGGACCCGGGTTCGATTCCCCGGTAACCACATAACAATACTGGGTGTGGAGACCCACACCCAGCAGCAACCAGTACCACATACCACAGTGCCGGGCGTGGTGGCTCACGCCTGTAATCCCAGCACTCGGGAGACAGAGGCAGGAGGATTGTGATGTGAGTTTGAGGCTGAGCTCAGGGCCAGTCTGAACCACAAAGCGAGACCCTGTCTCCAAAAACCTAAAAAAAAAAAAAAAAAACAAAAACAAACCTAGTAAGAAGCTTCAGCCTCTGCAGCTAGACTTGAACAATTTAAAAGACAAACAGAAAGAACAGAAAATAATCAGGCCCTGAAAGATCCCAGAAAACATGATAAACATAAAAATCACCTACTTCCCCTTCACTTAATGCTTAAACACCTTTCCATAAGTCCTTATATCCCCCTCCCACCAAAGGACTGGGAAGGGTCACATGGCTGAAAAAAAATCCTAGGAGAGACCAGCGAAACAGGAAGCCCATCAGATTCCAAGAGGTTACATGAAAAAGAACTCTATAAAAGGAGCTGAGGCAGAAGCCTAAGAATAATTCACTTTCAAATACTTTCTACTTGTGCAGAGTAAGCTGTCTTTCATCACTCTCTTTCCCCTCCCCCAATTTGAATAAATCTCTTCTTTCACTTTAAACTCATTTTTAATTTTTTTTTTTTTTTTTTTACTGAAACTCGATTTAAGATCACCAGGAACTGCATTTTTCACCACAGCAGTGACTTGCCGTCCATATCTGGACATTTACACTACAGGGTTAAAACTCTGCCTCATACCTGAGGCTGAGGCAGGAGGATCACACACACATTCAAAGCCAGCAGCAATTTAATGAGACTCTGTCTCCAAGTAAAAAATACAAAGAGCATAGATAGTGTCGCTCAGGGGAAGAAGGCCCTGGGGATTGATTCTTCAGGAACACCAAAACAAAACAACAAAACAAAAGCAGCCATGAGATACGCACGTCTCACTTTATAGAGCATCTAATATCTGCACTGGGACATAGGTGCAGAGCAAAGGACAGGGCTCACAAAGTCTGCCTCCGAGCGGGTAGGTGCACACTGACCCTGCGATGATGAGTGTCCCTCCCCTACAGCAACCGTAATTCCATTTCCTCGTGGACAGGCTGGTTGAGGGCATGGGAATTACTCAGGGAAATTGAATTCTGGGCAAGTACATAATAGGTCAGAAGTAGTCATGATTTCACCTGTTTATCTATTCAATAAATATGAAGTACCTGCTCTATACCCAGTATCGTCATGACCAGTAGGGTTTTAGACAAGACCTACTCCTGCTGAGTGGGCCAAAAATAGTCCAGGTTCTTGTGTATGATGGGGAAAGAATTGCCAGGTAGTTGAGTTTACTGATGACTACGATTGCGGGATGACAGCAGAAACAAGAAGGTGAAGGGAAAGAGGCTAAGGGAAGAAGAACTTGAAGGAGAAAGGGCTCGAGTAAATATGGTATCTTTCTCTAGTATGAGAAAATGAAGATGTAAATGAGTTACAGTATATACAGCTGATATTGTGAAACAGAAAATATTTAAAAGGAAAGAGGGTGTAGGGGTAAATAATGAGGGGGAACAGAATGTGATAGTAATAAATAAAAAAAGGAAACAAAGCTTATGTATAGAGGGGGCTTGCAGGGCGGAGCGGGGTGGGGCGGGGCGATGAGAAGTCCTGTCATCTTCTGGTACAAACTCTCAATGTTGAATGCGATGATGATGTGTATTCATAATGTACCAATGAAGATTTGAATTTAAAAAAAAGAGAGAGAAGAGAGCACAGTCTTCCGTGGTTGTCAATAAGCCTAACTGATAGTGGCTCGCTGTCCCCTTAATGACTGTCACAGTAATGACAGGTGGATGCTTGTTCCTCTCCACAGTGTCTGCCTTGCTCTTCTGGCTGGGAGCCTCCTGAAAGTAGGTACTTTCTTTGTTTTGTTCTCACTGGATTCTCAGGGCTTTTCCCAGTGAACATTTCACCAGTTCAGTGAACATTCACCAGTTCAGTGAATTCAGTGAACACCTGAATTCACCCCAGTTTTTCTGGAAGTGAGGATTTCCCCAAGAACTAGAATATTCAGTATCGAAACCCGGCCAGGCCTGGCTGCTCCATGAGTACAGTTGGTTGTCATCAATAGCATGCATATCCACTGGCTAAGACATTAATCCTAAGCGAGGCATGGTGGCACATGCCTTAATCCCAGCACTCAGGAGAAGGAGGCAGGAGGACCATAGTGAGTTGAAGGCCAGCCTGAACTACACAGTGAAATTCTGTCTCAAAAACAAAAACAAAACAAAAAATCCTTCTATCATTCCATTGCTGAAGGTGAATCTCACTCTCATTTAAATGAGACTCTAAGTGGAGGGATTTGTGTGTCTCTGGCTCTATTGTAGTTGTGAGCCCTCGGGAAAAGTGAGAGCAGGTTTCCAGGGAACCTTGCAAGCATCTTAAATATCAGTAAAGTAATGCACGTTGAGCTCCAGGGAAAAGATGAGCGTGTTCTCTGACATCACTGGGTTGGGACAGGTCCATGGCTCGAGGCCTTCTCCAGTCTCTTGGGTGCTGAGGTATCCAGGAGGAACCAATCTAAAAACTAACAGCTGGAAGCAGTCTTACTGTGCAGCAGCATTTGATAACTAAACACACCTCCGCATCACCTACCTCATCCCCGCCTTTTACAGTTGAGGACACTAACACATACCAGTTTACAGGAGCCTATTTTCTTCATAGTGGACAAGGGTTCCTTTGAAGTGCTGCCAGATTCTCCATGTGAGAGGATGAGTCCTTCCCATTATTTGCTCTTATAGATTGTCCTGCTGTGTTTCCCTCTCTCATCCTGAGGGCTCAGAACAAGTTCTGTGGGTCTTTTTGCAAATCACTTATTTCAGTATGTTGGCTGCTGCTCCCTTAAAAGAATTGCATGGTGGCTCATGCCTGTAATCCCAGCACTCTGGAGACAGAGGCAGGAGGATTGCTGTGAGTTTGAGGCTTCGCTCGGCTACATAGTGAGTTCAGGGCCAGCCTGAACCACAAAGCGAGGCCCTGTCTCAAAAGAAAAAAAAAAAAAAAAGACTTGCTGTTTAATGGACCCAAAGACTCCTTCTTCCCCAAGGCAAAGGTCTGCTGCTCCCACATTGGGAGTGAAAGTTTTTTTAACCACTGTGTTGCTGGAGGATCTTAAAAGAGAAAGGAGCCCTGTCTGAGAGGGGAGCAGGAGGAAAGTGGGAGAAGAGATTTTAGAGTTCCTGAAAAATTTACAGAGCTTGAAGAAAGACCTTGGTTTGATTATTGACCAAGAAGTTTCTCAAGTTCATGTTGCTGTAATCAGCTTTAAAGAGCTTGCCTCAACAGTATATATCTTTTTGTGTCACCAGTAGGAAGACTGGTATTTATTTTTACTTTGTTATTTATTCCGAATTGGAAGGTAATTATGTCTTCCATTAGCTTTAGTGCAGGAGCAGAGACAGAAGTAACCCAAACTGCATCTATTTAGAGATGTTTTCAAAACAGAATGTCCTAGTTCAGCTATTTTTGGGGGAAATACAGCTTGTTAGGATTTTGGAAGTTAAAAAATTTGAGTTCATGACCGCCTTGTGCAACAGCCGGTATTTGACTTTTTAACTTAGGAAACCGGGGCATTTAAAAAAGAATTTGTTGTGAGTTCTTTAAACAATAACAACAAACAGAACCTGAGACAAATGTTTTATTTATCTGTACAATTTTGTCTAGACTGAGACATTTTATTTTATTTTAGCTATGAATTTCTTGCTGTAAGAGGTGTTAAATTCATACCTCTGTAGAGAAGGCCTTGGTCTTTCTTAGATTTATTACCTTCCATCCTTGGGAGATAGTATCTTAAATCATAGAGGAATAGTCTGAGTCAGAGAAGTCTTTTTTTTTAAAAAAGAAATCTCCCAACTTTTTCCAAGCTCCACTTGTATACACAACAGCCATATCCTTCAGCCCATCTCCTCACTTCAGCGCACCCCAAATACACCCCTCAGTCTGATGACAGAGCTGAGTTAAATGGCCCATTCCAGTACAAGAGAGACATGTTCTTGTTCAGCCTCCATTTTCTTTCTGTGCTTGACCACCCTTCCGAAGCAGCTAATTGGAGACAATTGTGTGGGATAATTGTAGATTCTAAAATTATCACTGGTTAATTCTAGGCCTTGGAAACATTAATCATATGCTAATGGTGTTAATGTGAGAGATTTGACTTTAAAACAGGTTTCTGTCAAGAATCAGCACTCATTTATTTGGAAACTATGCATCAGGATGCCCATCAGTACCCGAAAAGGCACACACACAACCTCAGGAAAAGCAGGAGGGGGCTGATGTGATAAATCACGTGAGAACACAGCATTCTTTAACACACTTTTATTGAATGGATTATAATTTGCCACAGTGGGACCCAAGCAAATTATCTGGCCTGCTGGTGGATGGTTGTGTCTTATAAATGCGATTAATCAAAAATCAGAAGAACTTAAGAATATGTATTGCTTTAACATGTAAGTTTAGAATACTGTTATATAATATTGCTTCATAAAATATCCAATTTTGATTACAAAATTCTTTCATTTTTTTTAAGAACTTTCAAGACAAAAAAAAAAAAAAGGACAAGTGTCTAGATACCCATGCTAATGAACACACTGTCATGCTCATTCTAGGTCTTTCTTGGTGAGAGAAATCAAATATACAGAAAATCTTTGAAGTCTCTTGTGTCTCATTCCCAGTCCTACTTCTGTCCTCTCACAGATGCAGCTATTTCCCATAATTCTCTAGATACACAGGACCAGTTCCATTTTTTTGCTGCAGAAAATATATTTAGCATTGTGAAACTTCTGTAACAATATCTAAATATATTGCTTAGAAATTCTAGTTTTATTATTGAAATAATGATTATTTATGAAATGAATGAGTGTTCATGGAATGAATGTTTGAACATTTTATGAGTTTAAACTTCACAGAATCACCCAGAAATCACAATACTTTATGAAAAGCATCTAGTATTTTTAAAAGATATACATTCTTTAAAAATCAGTTACTTTATGATATAAAAGAGAAAATATCTTAGTCACATAATTTCATGATAACACAGACTGAAGAAGCTTGTTTAACTGACATAGTTTGTTGAATGTACTTTATGAAGTCTCATTAATAGTCTAGACTATGGTTACTTTAATGATAAAACAACCAGAGATTTTTGCTACCTTGAATATTAAATAATAGAGTGAATGATGCTAGCAACATCTGAAGAATTTTGATTAAAGGCATTAACATTATCTAGAGAATTATCCCTCATAATTTTATTGAAGTATTTAACTGAGGATACTTGTCATCAATATTTGAAATCAGACTGTATTTCTGTAAAGTCAAAGTAGCCCCATTGATTCACTCCTTGGGGAATAATTAGAAAGTAAAATCATGCAGTGGACTTATTCAGGGCTTTGGGGGGTAACTTTGGCGTTATCTTGTTAACTTTGAGGGAATCACTTATTCTCTCTCTGGGATTCACTTTCTTCATTTCAAAAGATGCCTTGGTTGGTGGCACAAAGATGGGGGAGAATTTAAAGAAATGATCAGTAACATTTCTCCCAGCTCCAAATTCTTATTCATTTCCCCCTCACTCCCCTCATTCCATGTTCTAGGACACAGACTGATAATTAGTTAAAATCTGAAGGAATTTTCTAGAAAAAAACCCCCCAAATTTCCATTAAAGTCTTTAACAATCTCAAGTATAAAACTTTATAATAAGAACAAGTAATCAGAAGTAACCCAACAAAAACTGATAGAGAAATGTTACAAATAGAAAACTATATTTTGTTTATATCCACTACAAGTCTTTGATAGGATGAAGAATATTTACCTAAATAAGCTCCCATTGACATTAGTTTGGTTTCTACTCAAAACAAGGATATATCTAACATAAATAATAAACATAAAATTATTGAATATTTCCTTATGTGTGCAGTAAATAAGTTGCTGTGCATTATGTAATCAATGACTATCTCACAATCTTGCAGTCATGTCAAATTCTATTAATTCTCCACTATCAGTAATCTTCCTGAGTATGTGGCAAATGATTACTTGGTAAGAGTAAATATGAATCGGCAAATGAATGAATAGTGCTTATTAAAGGACATGCGGCCATTTTGCTTTTCCACAGTTCTTGACTATAAAGGCAGTAATGTTTTACATCTTTTTAGGGGATTTGAAACTCTACTAACTCTGGTAGAATTTCTCATACATTTGCTACATTTTTGTGCAATTATATGGTCTGGGAGCTAAAATGTGATAGTGATAAAAATATTAACATGAGTATGTAGAAGAAACTTCCTGAAATTGCCTCTTTTACTCAATTCCTTCCCATTTAGGAATGTCTTCTTAGCAGGTGTAGGTGGACATCTGTCTAGAGTGCTTTAGTGCTCTCCCACAAGAGAGAAATACATGCTTTTTGTCAGAACCAAATGACTCTACCAGACTCAGTGTTCTCCCCTCGTGAGTTCATAGATGAGAAAGAACATTGTGAACACAGGGATGTTGGGGGAATATCATGGAGATGACCATTCCATGGTCAACCCAGTCATGGCCTCATCACAGATATCCCGAGTGCTAGAGATCATTTTATAGTTCTCAAGGAACTGATGGCACTGAGGTACTAGACAGAGACATGGGGTCTCTCTCTCTCTTTCTCTCTGTCTCTGTCTCTCTCTCTCTGTCTCTCTCGCCTGCTGATGCTGCTGAGGATTAGCCCAGGGCCTTCTCACTAAGCTACACCCCCACCCTCCCCTCTTTTGGAGACAAAAATCTTGTGAAATCACTAACTTGTCCAGGCTAGGTTTAAATTTGTGATCCTTGGGTACTCCTGCCTCAGCCTTCCAGAGTACTGGAATGTTAGACATCCACTGCTGCCCTCAGTCAAGATATTACACCTCCATATCACACCTTGGTCATTCTTTCATCAGGTTCCAAGGATGAGCATGTTCACAGGTCAATGTCAGGCACATATTTACCTTGTACTACGGTAAAATTCTAGCATGGCACCCCAGTGGATGAGGCTGGCCCTTGGACAGACTTCTTTTACCCAGATCAGAAGCAGAAAGATGGTATGAAACCAAAGGATGACAATCAACCCCCTTCCCTCTTTCACTGTAGGAAGAAAGGGAAGTCAGGGAAAATCAGCACATGATGAGGGGAAAACAAGGGGTTTTCTCTACGGTCTGGTGCTAAACTGTCTACTAGGCCTGGCTCCTTGGCATGGTAGCTCATCTTTCCATTGTACCCATGGAGGAAAGGGGTCCGCAGGGAGAAGACCCCAGGGAGCAGGCCTTGAGACTCTAGACTATCTTCCTTGGCTTCACCATGGCAAGTATTTCCCTCTTCTCTGCAGAGGACAAGGAGGGGCTCCAGTAGTTAGTTTTCCTTTCTCTTTCTTTTTAATTCATTTTTTGTAGATTCTTTGGATATTTGTGAGATTTTCATTTAAGGTTAAAGTATCATCAAAAAATCATACATCACAAATAATGATATTAAAGGTGTGCTTATGAAAAATGTTTGAGACAAAATATTACGCATTGCTTTGCAAGGAAAAAGTTGGCTTCTGGTTTACACATATCCTCTACTAATAGAAATTATTTCATAAATCTTAAGTAATTATGTCAGTTCCGTAGAGTCAGAAGATAGGCACCCTGGAATCAGGGATATGTAGGTGTCATATTCAAGATTCTCCAACTGAGTGGCCTTGGCAAGTTATTGACCTTCTGGAGCCTCATTTACTCATCTGACAAGTGCAGAGAGGAATATCTATCCCTGTGGGGCTCAATGAGGAGTAAAGATGGTGCATTGGACCATGGGTAAGAGGACTGAACGACATCTGCACAGAGCTGCATGGGAAAATGATGGAGAGCATTGCAGCCAGGAAAGGGAGAAACAGTGAGATGGACTACGTAACGCTTAAGCAGAGACTCACGAGGCATTCTGGGAAAACAGTACCACCACTGTTCCAGAAAGGAGGATTGAAAAAGACACTAAAGACCATGCGGTGAAAACTAGAATTTTAACTCGACTGAAACAGAAAGGGACTAAAACAAAAGAAAGGAGGTTGGACATGGATCTGCCCAATGCTCGCTCCAGTTCTGTGCACCTGAGTATACAAAAGAATCGGAAAAGGAAAATGATCCTTGGCACAGAGCCTGTCCCCTAGGGGACCCTGGTGAAGGTGGCTCTGGTTTCCGACTGGATCCTGGTGCTGTTTCAGTGTGCTTTGTCTGCATGAACTTTGACATTCTTAGTGCTTTCATCTACACTTGTAAGGGGAGGAGTCGGGTCAGTGGAGTCCAAAGACCAGAAAGAAGTGAAAAGAAAGCAGATATGGAAATATTTTTTCATGATAAAGAACAATTGAGACACAATTGTAACAGTAATTATGTAGTGAATGCTTATTATGTCCCAGACATTCGTTATTCAACATATAACAATACAGATCCTATGTATCTCCAGGGCCTTTGCACTGAGATGTCTCTTGCCCTATTCTTTATCAGTGTAACATGTGTGTGTCTAGCTCTATGTTTTATTTTTCAAGAACACATTAAGTCATTAATTTGCCCAGGCTGGGCTTGACCTTATAACTCTCCTGTCTCAGCCTACCAAACTATGTCTGGATTGCAGATGTGTGCCACCATGCCCAATATCTGTTTGTTGAGTGCTTGTGTATCCATCATTGTTGTAGATGTTAGGAATAGAGCACGTGAGCCACAATCCCTGCTGATGGGGAGATTGTATTCCAGCAGAGAAACATGCTGAATGGTAATGAGTCCCATGAAGGAAACAGATCAGAGAGCAAAGGAGCCATCCTGAGTGGTGGTGATTACAATTTTAAATGGAGAAGGCAGTTACAGCTTCTCTGACGTTATTTCAAACCTACCGCGTGTTTTACTTCTTTAATCTTTTAACACCCTGTGAAAAAGTTACTTGGATTAACATCGTGTTGTTTTTTTCAGATGGTAGCCAGGGCCCCAGAGTCCTTGTGGGAGATCTCTAAGGTTTATAGGTGGCTCAGTAACAGAGGCAGTCTTGGGGCTCAGTGCGGGAGCCCAGCCCTGTTACCTTCCATAACCCTTCTCCTAGAGTGAGCTAGGAGGAGCCCCGGGGCATCTGCCAGAATGGAGAGCAAGGAAGCGGCATGAAAAACATTGAGTTGATATTATTGCCATATCCGTTGCAGGTTTTGAGACTCTAAAACGTGCATATTTTGTTTGTGTGAGACGTGATTCCCAAGCATGACCCTGGACACAATCTTGTGGGCTGACACATACCCAGAGGTCACCAGGGATACGTCAGCTCGTCCCTTACGAAATCCCGATCCAGTCCAGCCTTTTTCCTTTCCTGCTACAGGACTGAAGAATGTAGCAGAGTTGCCTAATGTCACACGTTGCAGCAGCACCAGATCTGAGCTTGAAAGATCAACTAGCCACCCAAGCTCAGAAAGGCTACAGATCCTTGCTATTGGCTTCTCCACTAAAGAGGAGGCCTGTGTCACGCCATTCAGTGATTCAGTCAGGGAGACCCTTCGGCCAGCTGAGGGCCTGTGCGGAAGACTCCTTGACAGGAGCAGAGTCCTCTAAGAACAGCCACAGAGGGCTTCTGGATGGTTCTTTCCAGAACAGGAAGGAGAAAGAGTGGGGGTCACGAAGTGTCTCTGCCAGCCTAACCAAGAAGACATGACTGGTGCTTTTGTGTACACACGGAATTCTGAAAAACTACTTTATTAAAGTTACAGAGCTGGCAAGACTCCTGATCAAGGAGAACTCCTCTTTCTTTCGATGGGTCTCTTTGTTTCCGTCATGTCTTCCCTTGGCTTTCTTTTATTTGTCCAAGGTGAAGTATTGAGATTTCCACTCTTTTTTTCTAAAATAGTTATCCGGTGGCAGCCTAAGCACGTAGTTGCCATGACAACACAGCCTTCGCTGAGGGCGATCCTCTCTGCCTCGCCCTGACTCAGGTTACCCCAGGGGGTTCCTCTCCCTGGTGGGACTGCTAGCTACATTCGCTCCACAGCTTGCTCGGTACCGTCCGTCCTGTATCCTCCTAAGGGCAGCACCAGCCCGCTGTGGCCACCAGCGCGCCCTCAGCGTTTTGTACGACCAGACACTCAGCGCTCCCTCGGTCCTTGGCACGCCAGTGTCCCGGGTTCCTTTCTGATCTCCTCTCAAAGTCACCTGGCCAGGAGCCTTCCTCTCGTAATCGCGTTAATAGACACTGCGTAGCGAGTCCGGCCGGTATTTACAGGTGGCACGCAGGTAAATGAACACACTCACGCGTACGCATCACTGCACAAACCGCCCGGGGCAGGTGCACTAAGGAGGAGTCTGCGCCACCGCGATCCTGGACAGAGCAGGCAAACCTGGAGGCTGGAATCTCCGGCTCGGGGGCGGCAGCGGCGTGTATGGTGAGCTGCGCTGAGATTGGTCTTTGCCCTGGGAGGGGAGGGGCCTGCAGTGACCGGCACTGGAGTGAACGGTGCTGTGTTCTGTGATTGGTAGGAACCCGAGCGAGGGGCGGGGCCTGTAGCGGGAGGCGGGGCTATCCGCGTAGTGGGTGTGCACGGCGGCGGGTGCCTTAGTTTCAGTATAAACAAGGAGCCCGCCTGGTTTAGGCGGATTTTCTCCCCCCTCTTTCCGCGCGCTTTCCTCGCCTACCCTTTGGTCGCATTTGTAGTCGCGCGGCACACAGCCGGGAGACAGAGGACCCGGGGTCTGTCTGCGTGCAGGTAGGTGGCTCCCTGGCGGGGTGGTTCTGCCGGGGGACCAGGGCCCGGCGGCTGGGGCGGAGGGCTGCATCGCACGCTGCGCTCGCGGCGGAGACCCGGGAACACGCCGGAGGGCTCAGCCGAGACGCGATCGCTGATGTTCCCTGCCCAGCCCGAGCTAGCGTCCGGGCAGGCCGCCTGGCCGGCTTTCTGGAGCCACCCTGGCCCTACAGGTACGAGGCTGAGCTGTGGGGACCCGGCAGGGACACCTGCGCGGCTGGCTGCCTGGCGCTCTCTGCCCAGCGGGCCTTCTCTCCAGATCTTGGTAGTTTCCGAGTTTCCTCTTTCCTTCTACTTCTTGGCCAGTGTTCCCGTGTGTTTGTGTGCGAGTGCACGAGCGACGCTGTTTTTGTCGCCAGTTCCGTGTACGCTGAGGTCCGACGCTTGGGAAGGGACCAACATAAATCGAGGACTTCTCGAGGTTCTCTCCCTCCTCGGTTCACCTGGCGAATTCGGGAGACACTGGCTTTTTCCCCTGCGTTGGCGAGGCGCTATAGGATACTGTCCAGGCGATGCCACTAGGAGCCGGTGTCTGGTTGTCTCTTGTGTGTATGAGGAGAGCGCGCAGCAGGGAGCAGCGCTATCCACTGTGTGTGTGTGTGTGTGTGTGTGTGTGTGTGTGTGTGTGTGTGTGTGTGTGGTGATCTGACTGCTGCGCCCCACTTCACCCAGTACACCCTGGCGCAGCTAGGACGCAGCGACGCGGCCGAGTCCCTGACAGCGCAGAGGTGGCGCCAGCGCGGGACTCGGCGCACCGGGAGCGCGTGTAGCAGCACTTTTCTCTTTAGGACACAGTTCTGTCGACTTCGTGGATGAATTCGGTGGCCACGGTGTGTACAGATGGATCCGCACTCGACTCTGTGTGTGTGTCAAAGCCAGCGCAGCGCGTCTCCTCAAAGGGCTCATCAGCAGCGCCATGTGACAATGGTCCGGAGCTGCTGGCGTGCTCTTTCTATATTTAGCCTGGTGGTCTGTGGCAACCAGGGAGGGGCTCTGAGCCAGGGCAGAGGGGAAGAGGCCGGGTCAGGGTGTCGCCGTCCTGAAGGGTGTCTGGCACAGTCAGACTTGAATGGGGTGAATAATGCTCTTTCCTGCTGAGGACACTGAGCTGGGCATGTGACCTCTGTGCCTTCACTTAAACCGAGTGGGACTGTGCCGGTCAGCTTAGGCCAAGAAGCAGGTTTGAGACTGGAGAACTGGAGGGAAATTCCTGGTAAAATGAGGTAAAGCAAATGTAGAATAGATTTATCAAATAAAATAGGGAGGGTTATGAAAATGTTCCTTAAGGTTTTATAGTAGAAAAAAAGAAGAGAAGAGAAAGAAGCGCAGCTGGGCATTAACAGCAGTTTTATTTGGGGATGGCAGTGTGAGGGACGGCAGCCAGTGAGGACCCTGCACTTCAGGCAGCAGTCCGGCTCACAAGCAATTCTTGCTCTACTATTCTTTTCTCCCAGGTTTTCTGGCAAGGTCTGATCAGCCACTGATCAGCAAGTTTCTGGTTGGCCTTCGTCCCCCGCGTGTTGGTCAGCCCTTTGTTTTCCTAGAGGTGGCAACATCTCTGGTTACTGAGCACAGGGCCTTGCGCTCTCCAGCCTTCTGTGGCGTGTTTGGTTCCAGGAATTTAATTCCCTTCGCACTGTGCGCTTCACTGGACATTGTGTCTGACATCACCGCACTTGATACCTGGGGATCATATTGTCTTTGGAGAAGAGAGTCACAAGACCATGTTTACATTTGTTGTCTTTGTCCCCCTAGTTTAGCATGTCATCTAATGTATTCTTAAGAAAATATAGCCAAGAATTTAAAAAAATCTCATTTTCATTTTTATCAAAACAATACAGATTTCTTGTGTTTTTACTAACATTTCATGCTTCTAATCTGAAATTAATTACTAGCTAGTAGAGTACACTAGATTGGCTAAAACCCCACTGAATACTAACACCTTCTACAGGAAAGAGAAATGTTAAGAAAATTGAGGGGTGAGCACAAGGAAAGGCAGAGTGAGTCCCTTGTATGGCACAGGAAACCTTGGGGTTGGCTCTTTATCAGTCCCCAGAGGCTTCCTGGAAGAACTGAACTTGAGGACATTTGGGTCAGTAATGAGAGTCTTGCCTTGGGAAGGAAAAGGGGGAAGAAAGGGAGGCTGCCTCGATTGGGGGGAAGAATCAGGAATCCCCGAGCAAGATTAGGACTCTTAATTCTGTTGTCACAAATAGTAAGTGAAAAGTTTTTTAAAATAACATTTTATAAAGACTTACAAAGGGAATTTTTTCTGTTGGAAATACTGTTTAAGATTTATGGGATTTAGTTGTTAGTAGTGGTTGAAGTCCTTTCCCCTTTCCAAAGCTATAATTGTCCCTTGAGGGGGGGCTTCCAAGTGTAACTACAAAAATTAGATCTTTACAAGTCTGACTATTGTGTCATAAAGTGATGTAGCCTAATGCCTTGGGCAGCTTTCTGCTCTTGGACTAGAAGATGAATTCCGAAGATCTGGAACCCTACAAGGCCACAGGTTTTTGTTCTGTACTGCAACCTCTGTAACATGGACAGGGGCATTGAACTGGGTGATTGGTGAGTCCCTTTATCTGTCACCTGACTGCTGCTATGTCACCTCATGAATTCGTACCGTGTACGAGGGTGGATTAATGACGGATTGGAAGTACTGGTAGATGTTCAGCTATTTCTGAGTACACAGTAATGAAGAGAGGAGAGCAAGAGTCTTCTTATTGATCAGTTTATGTAGAAACTTAATATGCTATTGAGTTGCTTTTTGCTTTTGTTTTTTTCTCTTACTAGTACTGGAAATTACTCATTATCATAAGATAGAAGCAGAAGAATTTTCTTGGCCTACTAAATCAATGTTACTATCTACTTAATTTTTAATTGCACTTTTGACCAACCATCTCCTCTCCTTAGGTTTATATACTTACTGTTTCCTCTCAAGACATATGTATGTATGTATGTATATATATATATATATATATATATATATATATATATATGGAAGCCGTTCAGTTGGTTTAAATTTTATTAAGAAAACTTGATGTGAAAATTATTTAACATGAGCAAAGTAAAAATCCTGTAAACACTTTGTAGAGTTCCCACACCATCTTTCTGTTTAGGTAAAAGGGGAATAAACATTAATAATAATGGATAAACATTATTTAACATTATTTCTCAAAAACTTGCAACCAAAGAATAAAATTATCCCTGTAACCATGTTGCAGAACCAAATGTAGGGAGAAAAAATCTTACTTTTTAACAGATGTCTTAATTGTCCAATCATGTTGAAATGAGTTGGAGGTAGAAAAACAAAGTCTTTTATTAAAAGCACTCCCATATGATATTCCATGATTTCATGCGAAGTCACTTGTGGATAGATGGCAGGATGCCATCTTGTGTGTGTCTTGTCCAGTATGGCAACCTTTAGTCACATGGGACATTTAAACCAACATTCATTTAAATGAAAAAGAATTAAAGGTTTAGTTTTCAGTTGCACTGGCCATTTACATGCTCAGTAGTCACCAGGGCCAGGTGGGACTGTACTTGAAAAGAAGCAGAGGGACATTCCCAGGACCCCAGCACTTTTGATATGTCTTGAATAAATAATTATGATTTTTCCAGAAGATCATCTTTATTCTCCTGAGAAATGAATTCTCATCAAAAATGGGCATCTAGGACATGAGGAAATATATCGTAGTTTATATATCGCTTGTACAGTGTGAGAAGTTTCATTCCCCTGAGTGTAATAATATTTCAAGATCACCAACACTCATTTCTCCACATTTCTTCCCCCAAACTCTAGTGCACCTTTTGCTTTTCTAAACCAGCACTAACTACTCCTGCGACCGCAGCACCAGCCCTGTCAAAGAGAAGGGGTGAGGAGACATCTATTGTTCAGTTTGAGAATTGCATGGCAGCTGTCGGTGACAAAGGTGGTTAAAACAGAAGCGTCCTCATGTTCCGTGGGTCGCTTTTCAATCAGCCAAGCCTGGTCTCATAGGAAGGTTTTCAGTGACACTCCAGGGCTACAGTTGCCACCTACTGAAATGTCGTTTTATGGTTTAGTAAACTACTAACAACATCCCTAGACAAAAGATAACAAATCTTGGCTTTGTTTTTCTTCCAAGGAAACCGAAGGTTGTTACTAGTTGAGTCAGAATTCCCTTCCTCCCCAGGTTAGGAACTAGTGAAGAATGTATTTAAGTAGCAGTAAGGACACGTCAAGCAAAATACCAATTTTTATTTATTTTCTGAGCGGATGCCTATAACTCAAGCCCAGAAGTACTGAGATATCACTACTTCACTGTGAAGAGAAATAAGCTCTTCCTGAGAAGCACTCCTTGATATTTTTCCCCCCTGAACTGGGAGCTAAGTTCCAAAGAATGTACTTATCTTGGGGCTACTTACCCTCTGTTCACATGCCAAAGAAGTGAGTTGATTCTGAGCTGTCTGCTATGCTATTTGCCCTCTCCGCACAATACCTCTTTTCTCGAGAAGGCGATCAGAGGTGAAGCATTTCTAGAGTTTCCACAGATGCAGTTAGAAACCTGTGCTCTTTGGACTTCTCCCAGATAAGGAAAGAAATGAGAAGATAATGGCCTCAACTTCCAACCTCACAATGAGTTAGGGTTTAGGTAACGTCTTCAGCTCGACTCCAGTCCACAGTCAGGTGGGCCCCACGAGCATGCTGTCCATCTCTGCTCTTTAGACCCAGCATTGCCAACAGGAGGTTAAAGTACCTGGGATCCCAGCTGGAGAAATGGATAAACTCTCTCTAATTCACATCCCTGCACCTGCCTTCAAATGGAAAAGGGAAGAAATAAGTTGCTGTGGGTGCCTGATATCCAAGTGCAAAGTTCCTTTGGCATCTACGTGGGAATTGGGGAACCTGGAATTCCAGCATATGAAATGAAACCTCTCCCCACTAAACAAATATGCTTTCAAAGTTCAGCTGTGTGATAAGGAGGCCTTTGTCTACTTAGGCTTTTTAAAAAATGGGATACATGTCCCGCACGCTGAAATACTATAGTCAACATAAAGCCATTGAATTTATTGAATATTATGTTTTATGACACAGCTGGAAGAAGCTCACTTTCTTCTTTGACTTCTACTTGTTTTTACACCTCTTTCTCTCAGGTGTAAAGGAGAGGCTGTCACGATATTCTGGCTGGAGGTTTATGGGGCCTCCACAGTCGACACTGAGGCAGAACTTTGGGTTTAGTTCTCACACCCACCTTTCTGTGGACTTCTGTTCCTCTCTGAATGGCCACGTGAAACCTCTTCACTGGGTGCACCTGCTTTGTCATAAATAACACTGTGCAGAAGCAGGAGCTGAGTCTGACTCAGCCTGCTGTCGGGAAAGAGGTGACTGTTCGCCGGCTGCTCTGCGTGGTTTGGACCCATTCGGCTTGCCTTTGAAACTCATTCATCCATGAGTCAGCCACACTTGCCGTCTTGCTACTGGATCAATATCGGGTGGAACTTTTTCAGGGTCTTTGGAGGGACATCATCTATTTTTGTGACCAAAGTTAGCAGGCCCTGTAAGATATGTTGTCTGTCAGCTGACTTTTCAGCTTATCAAATTAATTTGTAGAGAGAATATTCATCTTCCCAACCTGGGTGAAGGATGGCTTTTTCTTCTTGGAAAGTTTTCTAGCATAACTTATGATATATACATTCATTTTTGTGGCCCTAAGTTTTTGTAATGCCCCATTTATTGCTTTAAAAACCTGTATCTGTTTCCCATTGTCTCTTCTACCTCAGAGCGCTGTTTCAGGATAGAGAGAGAGGGAAGCCTACTTCAGTAGCTCTGTCCAAACCCAAGGATTATTGTTTTTTAAATTTTCTTTAACTCATTCTGTAAACACAAGAATTCTTTGGTTTCTAAGGAGCCAGTCTTGAGCTATTGGACCAGACTCCTGCTTTGGGATAAAGAAATGCTATGAATGTTTTGTACAAGCAGCACATGGGCTTCTTAATCCACAGTGTGCAAACTCCTTTAAAGTCCATGCAGAGTAGAGGACTGGGGATTTAGCTCAGGACTTTCAGTGTGTAGGTGTGAAGCAAGATCACATGTTCCATCACTGGTACCAAGCAAACAAACCATCAAAAAGGATGTAGAGGTTCATTGTATTTCTGCATGGATTAAGAGCTGGGTGATCTTAAAAAAATCAGAGCCAATGTATTTTGGATTTTGAGGAACTGGATTATAAACAAAAATTTTTTCAAAGGAGAACTGGTTTTGAGTCCATATTATGAATTAAGGCAAATGATTTGAATAGGTCGCAGGGTTTCCATTCACCTCATACAAATCTCTTTTTCCAGATAATTTACTCTTTCAAAATTGTGATTTAATTGTCAGTTAAGCCAGTATTTCACTCGGTGCCTTGCACACCTTCTAACCTGTGAGAATGGTGTTTCCTAAGAAGAATTTTCGGTGATCAGGTCCCTGCTGAGGGTTGTATGGAGTGGAGCAAAGTTCGAGGGTCAGTGGAGAGACTGGGTTGGATGCTGTGCTGGGAAGGGTAGGAAGCAGCAGAACGAGAGCTTCTGGAGCTCAGAGGCAGTGACAGCAGTGAGAGCTGAGAAGAGAAGCTGGACTGAGAATAAGGAAAGCGTGAGAGCTACCTCAGAGTAAAGAAGAACCGAACCAAGAGGTAACGGCAACACTGTGCGAGCCTTTGTCCTCTAGAGAAATCACTAGCAGGTGATTGCTGGAGTCCACAGTGCCCAGGGAGAAACCTTTCTGAATTCTCGTGTTTTGTCATTTGGATATTAGGCTTATTTTCCTAATAAGAACTTAGCCAACATTAAACCTTCTGGGTCTCACTGCCCCCCATCTCCTTTTCATTTCTCTTCTCTTCCACTTCTGAAATTTGAATCCAGTGCCTTCGTACTGAACAATGTCTCTAGACTTTTTCAGTTTAATCTTTTTGAGACAAGGGCTTCCTACTTTGCCCAAGCTGGATTTGAACTAGCGGTCCCCTGGCCTCACCCTCCCTCAGTGCTGGGATTTATAGGTGCACACCAGCCAGTGTGGACCTTACTTTTCAATTCTGAAATGAATCAGGTAGAACTGAAGACCAAGATAGTGAATCTGAGGAACAGTGAACAAACCATAGCGTGTGACTTGGGTGATAAAGGGGAAGACACTTGGGAGAAAACAATTACTATGTTTATCTTCTTAGGTACTGAAGATTAAGTTTCACAAACAGGACTTTCTGTTCCATTCTGCTGGTGTTGCTTCATGTTGTAACATACACAGGCTGTTAATTCTTCAGAAAATGACCAGACTGGTCTCTTGTTAGAGATGGCTCAGAACTAAGCCATGACACTGTGACTCATGATCTTTCTTTTGGTCATTTGTCTCAATGTTTTCTGGAAAACTATGACATTGATATAAGGAAATATTGTATTTCATAGAATCCAAGATGCCATCCATTGTAAGATGTTCTGTTACTTCATATATTGCTTAAAAGAAGATTGTCAGTTGAACATGTTTTCTTATCATTTGACTGTCTACCTATATCCTAGTTTTAAAGGTACTCTGATATATGAGATCACTGAAGTCTCTTTCTACATGGGACTGCTTTGATTGCAAAGGTCAGTAGATTAAATACTGCTGTTGACAGTCTGACTTTTTAGTAAGAGTAATTAATGGTATTAATGCAACTTTGGAGCAAAGATTTATGTAGAACACATAAGACATATAAATTATTCTAATAGCCTGCAATTTGGGACAGACTGACAGGTTTTTCATTTTATGATTCAACCTTAGAAGTTCAAAGAAGATCATTTGTGGTAGAACACGCGTAGTGTAATAAATTTCATTCTTGGAATCTGAAAGAGCTAGGTTTGAAATCCTACCCTGTCTGTGCCTTAATGTGTAACCCCAAGCTGGCTACTATAGTTTTCTGAGTCTTCACTTTGTACAAAGCAGTTTAGGAAGGTTTAAGAAGTTTAGGAAGCTTTGTGGGAGGTGGCTGCAGAGCCCAGAAAGGCACCTGTAGCTAGTACAGTCAACTGTTAGACAGATGGCAATGAAGTTCTCAGAGGTACCACACTCCAGGACCGAGAGAGACATTGTGTGTGAAGGGGATTTCAGAGAAATCATGGCCTGTGGGATGTAGAGACTTTTCCCAGCACAGGAGATCTCATGGTGACAATTCCTCGAGTGAAGGAGGGGCTTGAGGGACTGGAAAGATGCTATTTTGAGTACACAGCGAGGAGCAACAAAATGGCCATTGTGCATAAATGAGCCGCTGAGGTTTCTGGGAGTGACGTGGATCTCAGCAGTTGATTGTTGCTGTGGTGTGCTCCATCTTTGGTGTGGCTGGTGGGCAACACTTCCTTGAGCTAACTCAGAGGCCCATGATTTGCCCTCTCCTGACAGTTGACCTTAAGCAGTTTCCATCGCTTGCAACTTTTTCTTTTGAGTTACATTCGAGAGAATCTTCCCAGGGCTGATATTTTGTACCTCCTCAAAGAAACCTCCTGCATGACACATTCCCAAAGAACAATTCAAAATAATCTTTGCCACATCTCGAATAAGGTCAAGAATTTCTCTGTGAAGTTGATAAGTAGTTTTTTGTTTTATTTTTTTCTTGCTTTTTAAGATTTTAGAAGGAGTAAGAAAATCTGAAAATAATGGGGCAGAGTGGGAGCAGGGAGTAATGAAGGTTTCCCAGCTATTCAGTGCCGCAGTCAGAGCCTCATTTAATCTGAATTCTTTCTAGTGCACGTTTGAGGTACATAATGAACACATTCATTGTAAATGGTTGACACATGTGTATGCTACATGTCATTCTTTTTATACTCCCTTTCACTTCCTCCCCTTTCCCCTCCCGATGTCTCTTGGTTTTCTTCCCATTTGCAAAAGACCTATTTCCCTACTTCCTGTTGTCTGCTTTTATTTTGCTCTTTATTTATAGTTTGGGTTTCTCATATAGAAGCTGTCATTAAATCTGAATTCTGATCCAGAACTGAGTTCTTGTCCACACTATAGGAGTTAATAGTTAACAAGTATACCTATTTGGTGCTTTGTGGCTGATTCCTGGGCCCGAGTGTCCTGGGACTTTGGCACTAATTCTGGCTGCTGATGAGTCTGAGGAGCAGGGTCCAAGACTCTGGGGAGTTTCACCAGCACAGTGAGGCTGGAGCACTGGGCTGTGCCACATTAGCCTGCTGTCTCCAGGGGTCTCGGTGTGAGCTCTGGAGGGAGAGAGGAGTCGGACCTGTCCACATTGGCATGGATCATGGGTGGTGGTTTCTTCTTGGCTGCCTTGAGGCCATTGCTAATCATCTTGGGTTCACCTTCTCCCACTGAGTCACAGCCTCCAAGTGTACCCTGCTCATCCATGGGCCACCAGACAGTCATTTGTAATTGGTTAGAACTGGAAAGTGAAATGAAACCTATATCTGTCTATATTTAGAACCAGATGATTTCTATGGTCCTTTGGATATTTGTCATATTGTCTAATTTTCTGGATTTCCCAAGTCCCGGTTAAAGTCTCCCCTCCCAAACCACTTTGTTACACTGGTTTCATTAACACCAAATAAAAAGATATCAAGGAAAATTCATGGTTTCCGGGAGGGAAAGAACCCCAACATTAAGAGTCTTACTCCTCATCTTTTTGTTTGTTTGTTTTTTGGTACTCGAGATGGAACTCAGAACCTGGTACTTTCAAGGCAGGTGTGGCACTGCTAAACTGATCCCCCGGCCCTGTACTCCTCATTTTATATGTGAAGGGATCTCCTCTGTAAGCCACAAGCAACCAGTTCCAGACAGAGGATTCTCTCAAAGTTGTGAGGAGCGACTATCATGTCAGGACCCAGGGTCCCAATGTGAGCACATTCTGAGATTCTCAGAAGAGTAGACCAGCTGTTTGTCTGCTACCAAAGACACCTCATGTGAAATGGTTATATTACTGACAATCACTCTCATGAAAATTGCCATTTCAAGAGGAAAGAAATGTGCTTTGTCCTTTGGGTTAAAGGGTTAGCACTGAAGTATTTATTTAATCACAGTTGTGGCATGAGGCCTTCCCAGCCCAAAGGGAGTGTAGAGCACTTTTTTAAACATTGTATCCCACAGCCCCCACCTTTGGCTGTGATGACCAGTCCTACCTAAACTACAGGCACAGCCTCAGTGAGCCTGGTGGTGATGAACCCCCAGGATAGGGTGTTCTCAGCATCCCTTTCTTCCCATTTGAGACGTTTCTTTTAGATCTCTAAATTCTCCCTCACTTCCGGTTTATGGCTGGGATAGAGTACATAAACATGAAGGGTTTTTTTTTCCTGGCTAGGTATTAATGTTAGCTGCTTCTTCATTCCCTGGATGCTGTGTTCACTGCCAACTGGCTTTGTAGGGGTGACTTTCCCAGCTCTGCGCCACACTCCCTCCTGTGAAGGCATGCACACACTGATGTTCTGTATCCCCATCAGCTGTGGCTGGAACAGATGTGTATGGAGTCAGGTGTGGAGTGACAGACGTGACTTCTTGGACACAGCTCCACATCCCAACCCCATTCGGATGCAGATATCTTCTGTCATCTTGAAGGATCAGATCAGGTTGTGTCCTCCAGCAGCCTCTATGTCCTGTCCCTGTCAGTCTAGGCCAGGGGCTGGGCTTCACCTCATTGTGTGCCTTCTGAAGCCCCCAGTTTGGACAGCTCTTGAATGCCAGCATTGTCCAGGTTTGCGGCCCAAATCTTAGGGCTGCATGCAGGGCCAGGCGCTCTGTCCCTGGGAGTCCGAGTGGTAACTTCACAGCTTCTACCAAGCCCGTCTGACAAACTTTGTGAGTCTCACAGCACAAAGATGGAGAACAACTTACCTCACAGTTGGCTCACTATTGCTTGTTCCAAATTGGGTGCCTCTCAGCCTGCATGTTGACTGAGAACCGAGGCTTCACACATACTCCTCACTGGGCCCTGAGAACTTGACACTAAAGGGTGAAAATAAACAGGGTCTGATCCTTCAAGAAACTTGTGGGGAGTCAGCATTAAATCTCTGATAAACACACACAGAGTACTCTGATTCTAGGCTTTATATCCAAGCTACTTTTTCACTGTCACTTTTAGTTGCCTCCTGCTGTGTCTAGTCAGCTGTCTTTCGACTGTGATGTAATTGGTCCAGCAAAATAGGAACACACATACACTTCTGTGTCAGGAAAACACATGTCTTAGTGAGAAGAAACCATCAGAGCTCAAGGCCCCTGCCCTCCTTCCAAACTACACACTTAGGAGTGACTTGGTAACAGAGCCTGGAACTTAATCTACATCAAATCCAAGGAAACATTTTATGGTATCAAATGAAGGAGGCAGGTACAGGAGTGTGTGCATCCATGTGTGACTCAGAGGGCAACTGGCTCTCCTCAGCTTCTGGTATTGTCAGAGTATTTTTAAACTGCTGGTTTCCTCATCCTGATTAGAGCTTAGTGTCTGTTAATGCTTACTATCTCCTCATATTGTGTGTTACTGACACCACGTTTTCTCTTTTATTTCTTTTAGGAAAGCATGCCTCAGACTCCTCCTTTTTCAGCCATGTTTGACAGCAGTGGTTACAACCGGAATCTCTATCAGTCTGCAGAGGACAGCTGTGGAGGGTTGTATTACCATGACAACAACCTCCTCTCCGGCTCTCTGGAAGCACTTATCCAGCACTTGGTACCAAATGTGGATTACTACCCAGATGTATGTATTCATGTTCTTCCAAAACCCATCCTTGGGAGTGAGCAAAAATGAGATATAACATGCCGAGACCATATATACTACAGAATTGTACTGAGATTGCTAAGAATATTTCAAATAAGAAATTGCCACATTGAATACTGACTATGAGGTGACTCTGAGCCTGGGTATCAAGCTCATTTTGAAGAAGGCTCATCAGTTTCTTTTTGAGTTAGGTGCCAACAGTCTGATAGCACGCAAGGAAAACATCTGTAGGCTTGTTGTATGTGTACAGCTTGGTCCTCAGATAAAAATGCCAGAGAACACTGGGTTCATCGAGAATAGGACAGCTGATGATTTTTTTCTAAGAATATCATTATGCTGAAGAAATAATATAGTTAAAGAAAGTAGATGGAAGAAAGAAGAAAATTAATATTCAAAATATGGTGCTTTATAGATTGGACATCTATGGACGCAATTGATTTTGTTTTACTTTGGAAACTTTGTTTTGTGGTACTGCGTACCGAACTCAGGATCTTGCATTTGCCAGACAGGTGTGGTGTCACTGCGCTAAATCACTGGCCCCAGTAACTTTTTGACCTAGGAAATTCATCATACATAACATCAATGTTGAGAATGATTGCAAGAGGGCAGAGAATTCTAGAAAACTAGAATTCACCAGAGATGAGAATTTTCGTAGTTTCATTGTTGTACTCCTATGACGTAACACAAGTTTCCCTTCTGGGCCAACAGAGTTTCTCCCTTCTCTTGTGCTACAGCTGTCTCTGTGGAATTTGGTAGAGTGACGAATAACTAATAGCTGGTAACTGATGGAAATTTCATGAATATATCTACATTCATTCCTTTTTATAAACATAATAACAACTTTGGTAAGCAAGGGATAGTTTGTGCTTGCCACTGTAATTCACTATAGTGTTTCTTTCCAGGTTATCTCTGTGTATGATTTGTTACATAGCATTTTCAAGTATGTTACCACACAGGGAAAACTTGTAATCAAAAGTAAAATCGATCCCTTGTCCAGCCCTGTAAATATTCATGAGCTACTGAAGGTACCCAAAAGACCAGGATTCAACCCATGGAATTTTTCTTTCCATTGGCGTCTGAAACTATTATGACAAATAAGCATACTTCATTACTGGCTTCTGGGGAGATAGTGTGGTTTAAAAAAAGTATATAGTGTTGTATTGTGCTTAACAAATTGCTTAGCCCTTGAGCAACTAGGTGAGTTACTTGAAAGCCCACCTTTGAATACTGACACAATTCCAGTGTGTCACACTCAAGGCATTGGGGAATTCTTGAGCCAAATGTAGGGAGGGTGAGTGAAGCTTGCTGGACTGTTTTCTGTTTCTGTTTGGGGTTTATACTGATTTACACTCATATTTGGATACAAAACCAGATTTTGTAGTGTTGGTATCTTTAGATTTATCTCTCTGGGCTGAATTTCATTCTCTTTTTACTGGAGGGAGTTATGTGTCCTCATATCTTGGCTCACTGAGGATAGGTGTACAGATGTCCTCTGAATAATTTCAGGGGCGGAACTTACCCTGCATTTCTCCTTCATTTTGGTATGATTTGAGGAAACAATGCCTCTGAAGGCAGAGAGGATCCAGGGTCATAGCATTTCACTGCTGGAAGGCATTCTGCTCCAAGCTGCAGCAAGTTCGATTTGATCAGGAAATCGTGATGTCTAATACTTAGGAAAGGCATTGATTTCAGAGAGAATGTAACAATGATGACCTTTTTCTCTTGCCACAGAGAACGTACATATTTACCTTCCTGCTCAGCTCCCGGTTGTTTATGCACCCCTATGAACTAATGGCCAAGGTTTGCCACTTATGCATGGAGCACCAGAGGCTAAGTGATCCTGATGGCGATAAGGTAATGCGGCATTTTGACCCTCACATATTTCTGACTAGGTATGTTGACTGAGTAGTCTAATTTATCCCCAGAGGTGACGTGCATACATGACATGGTGGCTGTGAAAGGGGAACTGGGAACAGTACAAAGAACACACTGTAATCGAACCCCTTGGAAGGCCCTAGTTTCTGCTATAAATAAGCAGCGCAGCACATTGATGTAGAAGGGGCAAGAGCGGCTTCTTCAGTCTCAGAGGCTCCGCACTAAAAATGAATCAGTGATAGCAGTTGTTCATTTGATTTAGTCCTTGGTGACAGATATCCCCCCAGTTAATTCCTTTTCATTTTCTTCCTCAGAACCAAATGAGAAAAATTGCACCTAAAGTCCTGCAACTCTTGACAGAATGGACAGAAACATTTCCTTACGATTTTCGGGATGAAAGGATGATGAGAAACTTAAAAGACCTGGCTCACAGAATAGCCAGTGGCGAGGAGGTTGGTAACTTGAATGGATCACATTCACTGAGTTTTAAGACGTCACCGGGGTGGGAAATGGTGCTTGTTTAAGCATCAGAATCTCGACACTTCCTTTCCAGGCTGCCTTTGGCCATCCTCTCTAGGCATGTCGGTCTTTTTGGTATGTCGAGTGGAGAAGATTATTCCATCCCACTTCAAAGGGAAATGATCTAGAGTTTTATGTGATTAATTAGGGATAATGTTCATGTCAGTTCATGCACAAGGCTCATGTTGCAAGTGTGTCTCGTTTTTACTCTACTTTTATCTTTCTGTCTTCCCAAGAGCTTTGACACAACTAGTGAGATAGTGAATAGCATATTAATAAGCAATAATAGATTTAAAGTAAGCATATCAATCTACCATTCAATGACTAGTATACGAGTAAATCATAACTAGAAAGAAACAACCCGTGTCATGGAAGAGAGAGGACACGTGTGTGAATGTTGAGAGCCAGTAGACTTGGAAAAGATTACTGTGGCTTACGTTCCAGATAAATAGGAGATACAGTTGTTTCTAGAATATCCATTGTTGGAGTAGGGGCCATAATGATCCTTCAAGGCATTAAATGAAGAACTGAAAAAAATTAAGGCTGAGGATGTAGCTCAGTGGTAGAACATGCACCTTACGTGTGGAAGGCCCTGACTTCAATCACCAGCACTGCAAAAAATAAAACAAAAACTGACATATGAGAGATTTTTGTATAGAAGACGTAGCGTGAGTTCTATGTGTTTTTTTTTAAATAGGGCTTTTTAACTAACATTCCTTGATAAAAACAGATCATAGATTAGTGTATAAATTAGCGGAGGAAATTCTTTGGTGAAGACAGCAAACAAGCCAAGTCTGCTAGTGCTGGAAGTTGATTCAAGGACAGGATATATAGAATAGGTAGAGATTGGAAGCAAGTCTCAGATAATCTTCCATAGATACCTCTTCCCTCAGTGAAGCCTTTGATGAGAGTGAGCTCTCTGTGACAGATACGAGGTCATTGTCTTTTAAGCAGGCCAGCAGGCCTCTTAAGGAAGCAGGCTTCTATGTTGAAGTTGCTGAACAAGGATGTCTTGGTGGTTTCCGTGTTGCTGTAAGTTTCTGGGAACAGGAACTTTGGCACAAGTATGATAGTCATGTAGCAAAAGGAAGCTGAAGCATTTAGTAGCTGCAGTGATGTCTTATTTCATTTGTCCGAAAATATATTTTCCTGTCATGCATAACTTTCTGCAGAGTTCACCTTTCCATGTTTGCCTGAAAGCCAGCATAATCAGTGCCTGATCTATTCTAATTCTTGTGAATGCACTTTCATGCTATTCCTCCAATTTAAAAAGAAATCTGAGTAACATTTATAAGACAAGTATTTGCAAACTTTGTACTTAGCCTTTCTGGCTTAGGTTCTGCCTGTGAACCTGGCCTTCACCCTTTTACTATTACTTTATGACATTCCACAGAGCCCAGGTGCTCCAGACAGCCATTATTTCTGCAGAGCTGAGTGAGTCATTTCCTGAAGCATTTTGCAAGTTATGACTGTTATAATCATTTTGCCAGCTTCCCTGGCTTCAGGTTCTGCTGGGTTTGAATTGACAGGCCCCTCATTCAAAGGGAAAAGCAAGGAAACTGTGCAGTTGGGTATTCAATCTTATGTCAGGGGATTAGCTGCGGGCCACTTGACAGAGTCCATGCTGGCTCAGTGACCTCGGTTTATGACAAGCTGCTCAAAAGATTAGTGACTTCCTAGGGCCTTTTCTTATAGGAAGGCTAAGACCTGAGTCAGTCAGTTCTTCCTCTCACGTAGGCTGTATGTAGCTACTTAACTTTGTATATCAGTTAGCATCTCTTCCTTCTATTGCATTGTGTGTTTTACTGTGAATTGAACCTGGAGTCTTCACACTGAGCCATGTGCATAGCCCTGTCAGTTGTTTTAAAGACAAGATCTCACTACATCACTAGCTAGGGTGGATTTGAACTTGTGATCCTCCTGCTTCAGCCTCCTTGAGTGCTGAAATTACAGATGTCTGGCACTACGGTTGGCTTCTATAGTTTTTTTGAAAGGTAAAAATTATAACTTAATTCTACCCAGAAGGAACACCTTGATTTTTTTTTTTAAGATAGAGCGTTAGTGGTATGAAAATGCCTAATGGATTTGGTTCTTCTTATGGCGTAAAAATGGGAGATATCATCAAATGAGATCTGGTCTCATGTCATCTGGTCAAATGTCATCAAATGAGATCTGGTCTTCATCCTAAAACAAGACCCAGCCACTCAGGAGTTGGGTAGAAGTGGAAAAAGGAAGAATGGACTTCTTAGCATGGCTTTTTGCCAGCACTGTCATGCTAAGAACGTAGTTTTGACAAACTTTTGGGTGTTCCACTGGCTTTGAGTAGGAGAAGAGATGGGACCATAAACTAAGTCTGGCCGAGGAGGAGTTGAGGAAACAAGTTTGTGAGGCAACCAGCAGCCTTGATGGACCTGAGCTGTGCAGGAAGTTGCTGTTCCTTTGGCTGCTCTTATACAGTATTCACAAATCAGGTCCACATTGAGTCACTGGTGGACTAGAGGGTGCTTTGGCAAATCCCTAACTTCCTGCTTCGGTGTCATCTCTATAAATCATGATACTAACTGCCTTCTAGCTCTAAAATTGCTCGATGGGTTTCCTTTCCCCAGTTCTTTGCATAGCAGGTGCCTCAGCTGTTGCAGGTGGCAAATGCCTCTCCTTAGGGAGACCTTGCCCTATCACTGCGCTATAATCAACCCTTTTTACTGCCTGCCACCTTTTACAGCACTTCTTAGCACCCTTTGATTCCTAATTGCTTGGCTGTTTTGCCCCCACCCCAGTGCTGTGTCCCCTGCTCACCACATCTTTCTTCCCTAATATCTGGCATTCAGTAGGCCCTTGATAGTGAATGAATGAATGAATGAATGAATGAATGTCTCAGCAGATAAATTAGCTACTATAGTAGGTGATCATTCTTCCCTCCACTGGAAGGAGCACGGGGTTTAAGTTGCAACTTGTTGCTTCTTGCCTCTGGCTTCAGAGACTCTTTTGGTAGCCAGTGAACCCAGGTGTGCACTGGATATAATTCAGTCAGGCTCTTCTGAATCTGCCGGGACAGTTCTGCATAATTTGGCTTAATGCGTTTCTCCCCCAGGGATTTGCCTAAAATGAAGTGGTTTATTAGGACTTGCCCACAAGAAACATGAAATGAAACTAATGATTGAATTACATGACAAATGACTATGGTGGGTAGAAGGCAATTTTCTCTTCCTTGAGGGGCTGGGCTTTTATAGTAAGAACTTCTATTTTTATTTGCCAGGTAATTACTATCTCTGACATTCAAAGTTATAAAAAAGAATAAGTACATATTTAGCAATTCATGACTCTGTGAGAAAGCATGCACAAGACAGAGCTTGAGTTCTCAAATGGAATCAGATGGAAGCAGGAAGCTGGTGAGAGGGGTTGTGCACACACAACTGTTATTTGATTAGCTTTTTCCTTGTACCCAATTGTGTACAATCTACCTCTTGCCTTTTGCTCACCAGTAACCTGACTGTATAACTCCTCTACCTCTTTGCTAAGAAAACATATTTTAAATGCAGATTAAAACTTATTCACCAAATGTGCTACTAGAATGTTGGTTCTCACATGTTGTGTGTGTCCCAGCCACCTGAGGAGCATTCCGTCACGTGCTCCAGTTCAGTGGCACTCTCTGGGGTTGAGCCCAGGCTGCAGGCTGAGAGTTCATGGTTTTCCTGAGCAAAAGGAACTTTCTTGTATGTCTCATCTGTTATCCAGGAAATCCCACTTCAAGCATTTTATTTTTAATAAATCAGACAACATGGGAAGACATTTTGAATGTTCAGTCTTTTCACACAAAAGGTGTACATAATAACTGGTCCTACTTCTCTGTTGAAATTAACTGGGGCCCAGGATTTAGCTCAGTGGTTCTGGTACCTGCCTTGCAAGCTCATGGCCCCAAGTTCTATCCT